>JAPMOR010103087.1:69112-130151 GCA_026543865.1 Argiope aurantia
AATTACCACTCTAATTTTCCAGTATTATCACTTAAAGAACTTTCACGTAAGACCTCAATCATTATTGCATTTTGTTCGACAAGAATTTTGGCCCATTGGAGGCAAAAATATCGCAAGAAAGGTTGTGCGCAACTGTATAACTTGTTTTAGGTGCAAACCTACTCCCTTTGACCAATTAATGGGGAATTTACCTCCAGAGCGAGTAAATCCCAACCCTGTATTTTCTAACACAGGTGTAGACTTTTGCGGTCCATTTTTCATAAGGTACAAAAATCAAAGAAAGGGTAATTGACATAAGGTGTATGTAGCTATTTTCGTTTGTTTAGTTACTAAGGCTATACATCTTGAAATAGTTTTTGATCTGACATCACAAGCATTTATTGCTTGCCTGAAAAGATTCTTCTCACGTCGAGGGAAATGCTCAACCTTATTTAGTGATAATAGTAAAACCTTTATAGGAGCCAACAAAGAATTGAAAAAACTCGCTTCACTTGTTTATTTTCCTGATGAGATTTTATCCAAGTTTTTAGCAATGGAAAATATCTCCTGGAAATTTCTTCCCCTTCGGGCCCCTAATTTCGGAGGACTCTGGGAGTCTGGAGTTAAGTCCTTCAAGCATCATCTAAAAAGAACTGTTGCTGATGCAAAATTATTTTATGAGGAATTTTTAACTGTTGTTACTCAAATAGAAGGCATCCTAAACTCAAGACCTATTTCACCTTTATCTTCCGATGCTTCGGATTTAGAACCATTAACTTCAGGCCATTTTTTAATAGTCAAGCCCATAAATTCTATCCCAGAGCCTTCAGTAATAAATGAACTAGACAGTAAACTAACCCGTTGGCAAAGACTAACAAAAATATTAGAACAAATCTGGAAACGCTGGTCAATTGACTATCTAAATCATTTGCAAGACCGAAAAAAATGGCGGTTTTCAAAAAAATAATATTAAGGAAAATGATATGGTTTTACTAAAGGAGGATAACCTTCCACCTTTTAAATGGTAGTTATTCCCGGACAGGACGGCAAAATTCGTGTTGTAATTGTCAAAACTAAAAATGGTCATTTTAAAAGACCAATCTCTAAAATTTGCCTCCTACCCATTCAGACTTGATTTTCTAATTTGTACATAAGAAACTGTATATTGTTCTGTACATATTCAAAAGTTTATTTTCTATTTTTACCTATTTAATTGTACATTTATGGTTCATACTTATTTATATTTCTATGTCTTTTTTTATATATATTTTCATGTTTGAACTCGAAAAAAAAATATTTTGTTGTATATTCTTGATTGTAACTTTGAATCTTGAATTGTAACGTGTTGCATAAACACGCAACGCGGGGCGGAATGTTACCGCTTCGTTGGCGCTGTTTGTTATAGTATCTTGCAACCCTACGCTGATTTGGCTTCAGCGATAAACTTTATTGTAACCCTGCTGACATGGGATCAGTTTTCAAAAATAGTTTCGTACTGAGTCGTTGCGGGGTCGGTGAACCTCGATGAAATAAAAAGTTGTCTTTCGAATTGTAGTTTGATTTTAAATAAGAATACAGTCCACTTATTAAAAAATTGAAATGAACCAGCTTAAACATATGGTGAATTCGTACCACTACTCATTTGGTGAAAATTACTTCTGACGCATGCATGAAAATGTGAAGGGTTCCGTTATCTGATAATTTTCTTTCCTTATTTGATGCGCCAATCAATTTTGATTTGACCAAAATTGGGATGAGATGACTGATGGAGAAGATGTTTACTTTTCATTTAATAATATATAAAATCTTTACATTGTTACAAATTGCAAAAAAGAAAATGCAATGAACAAAGAACTCTGGATAAATACTATCCTCACTCTCTGCACTGAATTTTGCACTCCTCTGCATAAGTTAAATCATGCAAAAACGATAGGCATAGTATTTTGAATCGTTTTTGTTTCTTCGATTTCTATTGCATGTCAAGACGTTAGCGTTTCAATTTTATTTATAGATTGTAGAATGCATATACAGATTTGTAAATATCATTAGGCTAAACAAAATTCTGTTTTTCCGTATTTTATCAATTGCAAAATAAAACTTCATATTCTTGTATCAAGAAGATTAGAAGAAGATAGAGGAAGATATTTGAGACAGAGGGGGATGTAAGTATTGAATTATAGGCATAAGAAAAGGATTAATTAGGGAAAGCTCCCTCTTTTAGAAAGGCACTTTTCATGAGCAGTCTTCAGTTAGTAATGAAGCAGTGTGATTTAAAACATTAAAATATATATTAACACATTTATTCATTTCTTTGATTGCATGTACTCTGAATTCTTTTTAATGTAAATCTATAAAAAATGTACAGTTATCCATACATTTAAAAACGCAAAGCGACGTAAATTACATGTTATGCAAATTATCTCTATATTATTAGGCGTCTAGCCTGGTGCGAAATCAATTGAATAGCTGTATTAGAAAAAAATGAAAGATAAACACATTAACTGGAATCTTGTTTTCAATAAGAAGAATCTATATATACGCGGTACATTTTGTTTGAACAGAGATAAAGGTAAAAATACTAAATGTTTTCCAAATATAAAAACAAAACTTTTAATAACTAACACAATGAAGATATGCCGTGACATTAATAAATGCTCTGAAGATGAATGATAGAAGCTACGTTTTTAGTCAGACTGTATTAATTTCAAATAGAATTATTTTTATAAAGAAATTGACTGTTAATTTCTATAGCAGCCGAAAAAGCGCGAAATATTTCGTAACGGTTAGGGGAGGATGAAAATAAAAAGTTGACCCTTCTAATAAATTTAGTTTTCAGTAGAATTGAAACGGTTGAATTACTAATGGTTTATTATTATTTTTAATATATCAGTTTACATGTTATATATCAGATTTTGGGAATTTATCGACACATTTTAGATATTAGGAGGGAAAAGAAGTGTCAAATTGGGGCTATTCCGCGACCTTCGTAAAACACGACCTTCTTGTTTTACGAAGGTCGCGGAATAGCCCCACTATCTTCCATTGATGCTAATATTAACGAGAACTTGCAGCCGGAATTTAACAATATTCAAAGAAATTACATTGTGCTGGGTGAGTTGGAAATGGTCAGAGAATTCCTAGAGGTTTGGGAAAATTCAAGGAAGTTTATTCTAAAACTGGATTTTATTTTGATAGTTTTAATCTTGACTCAACAATTCGCTGGTCTTTCTTTTATAAGTAGAATGAAACATCGCTTGCAGATAGTAAAAGTCGGTCGTTTACTGAAATCAGAAATGGAGGCCATACGCGTTTTTCTTCGCACACGCCAGGCGACTGGAAGGTTAAATTTTTGAGAGACCAAAATTTCTGCCTTATAGGATCGTCATCGCCGTGTTTAAGAAGTGGTTCTGAAATACAGATGTTATGTATCTAGTTTGTGATGGATTTTGCTTCAAATTTTGCAGGCTAATATAAATTAACTAACCAATTTATCGTGTTTCTTACTTTTATGCTATATTTGTTTATCAGTATAAAAAAAAAATAACTCCTTCGTCGATTTATTGCATCATTTATAATACTGCAATAATAATTTGATAATATTATTATTTTTCAATTCATTTTTTTAGATCGAGTTGCGTTTGAGGCTTGGTTTAGCATTGGTTCACTTAGTGAAAACACAGTCACAGTTGATTATATTAGTATTCGGAACTGCAATGAGAGAAAAGATTACATAACATTTTCTCTGAAAATTTTCATATGCTTTTTTTTCTTCCTCAACGCCAAATTAATCGGCATGATTAGTGAAAATGGTGTTGCTTTTCTGTTCTACGGGAAAGGCAACGTAACTAAAGCCAAACTCAATTTTTTTTTTTTAGCTATAATGGATGTTTTTTATTGAAAAGAAGGAAAAAAAAAATTGACTATTTTATTTTTCCTTCAAATGCCAAGCCGATCATGCCACGTGTTACAGAAAGTATGGATTTTATATCATTATTCAGTTATTTTAAATACATGCTATGTATTGACTCACTATTATATTCCAGAACTAATTTGTTGTAAATAAATATTGTATTTGAATGAATTTATTTTTCTACTTCTTGGAGATCTTTTTATTGAATTAAGCATCGTCCGTTATTGCTAATATTTTCTTCAAGCATTTTTTTTTTTTTTTTTTTTTTGCATTTTTTTTTCTGAGTATTGGGATACATAATGAATAAGGTCTTTTGTTAAAGTATGGGTTTTAAAAATATAGGATGAATGCTATTGCTATTATTTTCTTTGAACTTTTTTTTAAATTCTATGTTTTTTTTAAAATTCCCCTTACATTAAGCAAAATACTTCTGAATTTTAAAATAATACTAAACACATTAAATTGTTATAAGTTTTTCATTTGATGCATTAAAAGTACATATTTTTACTGTAATTTTCTCAAGGGGGAAAAAAAAATAGACAAGGCACTTTTTACATTTTGATGTGTATGAAACCTCTTGCCAGAAATATTTATGAAATTCATTCATATCAATTTTTGTTTCTTAAGTTTATACTTCTAATATATAATATATATATATTTCCATTTTAAGTAGTTAAAAAAAATTGGTGATAAGGACCTATTTTCTGCTTTTTCTCTGTATGATACAACTGGGTCAAGCATTTTGCCAATGTCTATGCGATTTTTTTTTTTCTTTTTTTGTTAATATGGTTGGCGGGTTGAAATTTAATACAATTTTGCTCTCATTGAACTAATTTCTTTTATTTTGAATCATTACTCTTTTTGGTTTAAAAGTTCATGATATTTTTGCAAATATTTTTCAGATATTTCTAATTCGATTTTTATAATTTTATTTGTTAGTGGAATTAGTGTGCCAATTTTTGTTTGGGTGTTGGTAAACAGTATGAATAGGGAAGATTCAACTTTGAGGAAACAGATTATTTTATTCTTTTGTGAGTAACAATTCTGAGCTATGATTGTCAGGCTAAAACTTGCCTAGAGTGGCTCACATCTGTTTGTGTTTTATATGCTGATTAATATGTTTGGGGGAAAAAAAGAGGTTGTTTATAAAAATGAAGTTTATTGAAATCTAATAAGTGAAATATGACTTTTTGTTTTGTTTTGTTTTGTTTTGTTTTCTGAACATTAAATTGTGTGTATTCTGCATTGATATTGGAAAGAGTAGAACTATTTTTCGCATATTTTTAACAGCATACTATGCAATAAATTGGGGAGGGGGGGGAACAAAATGAAGCAAGATAACTGAAGGTTTTAGACACAGCCGAAGAATGTCAGATAATTTTATTAATTTATTTACTTTTTTTTTTATGAAACTTGGAAATATATGACAAAATCAAACAACAGAAATGATGACCATCCTGGAAGGAATTTTTGATACATTATGCAGAGTGATTATATTTTTTATGTGTATAAAAAAACTCAAGCAAAATTCTTCAAAAAAAAGGAGAATTCTTTATAAAATTAATCTTTTCCAATTTGAGCAGTTTTTTTCCTTCTTAAAAACAAAAGGTAAATATATCCATTTTTAACTTTCTTTGTACCCGACTATACAAGGATGCAGACTCATTCCGTCCGAACAGCCGATGACTGCAGTGAATAGAGTCAAACTTTTCATCTCTTATATTATTTGTTTTAAAACGATGCCCCTGAGAATACAAAGTTTAGTGTAGTTATATTAACGTCCCGTTTTAAAGCAGCATTAGGGCTTTTTTAGGACGGACATTGTAGTTTTAAACCGTGGTCAGATGATGAGGACGACATCTGAGCTGGCACCCCCCTTTCCTAACTTCCATATCGCACCAGCGGGAGGACGTTTGGCCCCGAAGGAGTTAGCGTGCACCAGACCCACTTACACGACGGTTCTTCGGAATCGGGTCTCGAATCCGAAACCCTCCGTTCAGAAGCCGAGACCATACTACCAGGCCACCGCGGCCTTCTGAGAATGCAAAGGAAGCCCAGATGGCATTCCCCGTTCATGGTCATAATTCTTTTGACTTCAGGCAGAATTTTCGACTGAGTGGAAAAGTCAGACTGCTAAACAATGAGCATAGCATCACTCTTGAAGTCTTAAGAACTGTTCGTCGGCTAATAGGAGATTGGTGTATGTAAAATGTTAAAAAATTTTCGGATGTGCTACAACGTAATCCCCAGTATATGTAAGAGCTTAAAAAATGTTATGAAGTATCAGAGTCAAAAAGGTAAATTTCTTATAGAATCAAATGCTTCTCTCATTAGAAATTCGATTCTGGCCATGAGTTTGAATGTACAAAAAAAAAAAAAGTTATTTAACATTTTTGTCTATACTTCCTCTGTGGAACAGGGCAATTGTAGAAAAGGCTAAGGAGTGAAATGTTTGTTTAAATCCCGTTTTGGTGAAAACTGGTAAACACTTCCGGAATGGAAGTAATTTCGATATGTAATAAATGATTCACCTAAAGGTGACATTCCCAATGAGGATTTTGAAGAAATCAACTGCCTAGATGAAGACTATAGTCTGGATTATCTTGAAAAGGATTTGAAAGATTATATTTGTAAATTTTCATTTTCAGTGGATTTTTAAAAATTATTTTCTGTAAGTTTTTAGTGCTTCTCCCCAAAACAAAACTTGCCCTATCCAATGTTTTATATCAAAACTAAACATATCCAAAAGTTTTTTTTGTTATAATTGTCCCCCCCCCCTTCTCCAAAAACCCCTCAGTGTTTTTAGGTATCATAGATTGTAACCTTTAAATAGAATTGTCGATTTAAAAAATAACAATGCAAAGAAAAGAATCATTCTAAAAGTTTGTGTGTGTGTGCGTGCGCGTACGTGCGTCCTTAAAAAATTTTTTAATGGATGTGTTCACTTTTGATGAGAAGCTCCTCATTCGTTAAATTGAATCTGATTTTTTCCCCTTTGCGACAAAGAGATAAAATTTGGAACTATTCCGGCAAATCCGAAATTTCTGATTATTTTAGGTTTAGCGAAAAAAACGAAGTACTAAAAATCAGTCACTGCATAAACTTCTAGTGACATCGTATATGGACTTTGATGTTGTTTCATATGTTACAAGTCTTAAAGAATTTATTGCTGTTATATTAGATTTTTCATTGAGCATCGTTTTTTCCCCCTTCATTTTTTCTTTTTAGTAAATCAGAAAAAGAAACAAAAACATGCTGTGTGATAATTGTTTATTATTTCTGAGATGCTCAGTATGATATGTTACATGTGGTACTTGTATCTTTTTATGTGGTACTTTGCACGTTGCTATCGTAGAAAAAAATAATTTTAGAAATATCGTTTGAAATTTGAAATAACTATCTTGTTTAATTAGGGATGATAGAAAGAATATTTTTTTTGTCGACAATGAATGCATTCAATGAAAATGAATGATACATAAAGGAGAAGTATAAATAATATTTTTTCTATTGTTTTGACTTGAATAATAAAGTATACTTTAGGGTAGACAGTATTTTTTTGTTTTTCCGTTTTCAGTGAAAACAAATGAATTTTGTGGCTGTCCAACTGGTGAGTCTCCAACATACAACTGGCCATGTGAAAACATGGATTTTCTAGGTTTAAAGCATTAAGTTGGCAAAGTTTATCGCCATCGGATGTACAATAAAATACGAACAAACAAAAATTCATTTTTATATATTACGTATAATAATTGTACTAAGCCTATAACGTTCGCGGAAGTGCCAGCAAAAAGTCGGCAAAGTTCTGCGCCATCGGATGCATAGTACAGCAGTGCATAAAATACGAACAAACAAAAATTTATTTTTATATATTAACTAGCCGCCTTTGGCGACCAGCCGGTTCGCTAGTATTACCGCTCGCTACAATTTTCAATTAAATATTTTAAGTAACTGGTCTCTTAATAGATTCTCAAACAAAACATTTTTAATCTTCAAATATTGATAGTCATACCAAACTTATACTGTTGTTTAGATCGTTTCGTTCAATTTATTATATATATTTTGCTAATTTGTTGTCATTTCCGATAAAACTTCAACTTTAATTTAAAGTGGAAATGATGAAATTGCAATTAATACAAAGATATTTATTAATAAAACCAAGCGTTTATTTTATTTATCAACTTTATTGTTATTTATTTATAATTATTATTATAGAATATGAGTATTGCAAACAGAATCGCTAGGTATTTAAGTCTTATGTGAACTACAAATTATTTTTCATAATTTATGTAATATCTAAAACAATTATTCAACAAAAATTTCTCAGATTCAGCATAAAATTCAGTTTTTTGTTTTGTTTTTAAAAGGATTGAAATGAAATCAATAATAATATTTTGTTCCGTCCTATAAATATATTTCAAAAATTATGAAGTCTAAATTTAATGCAGTAAGGTATCATATTCAGAGAAATATTCTGGACACACCAAATTTTAAATAAATGGATGAATGTTTCTGTTTTCCACGATCAACTAAGACTGATTTATGAAGCTTTGAATGTTAAAAATTTAGAAAAACTCAACATTTTCATAATTTTAGTCCAATTAATCTTGAGAAACCTGCGCGCTGATTGGCGTATTTTCTTTGAAACGATAGATGGAAAATCTAAAATTATCCTTTTTTTATTGAATAGTGATATTCAAATTTTCATAAATCACTCAGTTTAAGTGATTGATTTATTTAATTGGAAATTAACTCTTTTTATTTAAAATATTAGTGTTTTAATAACATTTTGTTATTTGTAATTTCCACAGCAGAAGCTTAATGTAAAATCAAAAATTCGTTATTTATTAGAGCATTTATTAAATCAAGTTACATAAAATATAATCATTTTCCAATTAGTCCATTTTAACAGATCTGTGACTTACTAAAGGTTTACAAATCAGCTGTGTGGCCCTGATTTGAATGGATATCCTGTTCATATTAAACAAAACTTGCCTTAAAATATAACTGATTTATTGGATTAATAATATAGAGAGTGTAAAAGATCATAAAATAATTGTTCTTGAATTTATTTTTTAGAAAAAATAATATTTAATATATGTTTCCTTTTTTACAGACACGTGCCGAAAATTATATTTTTGCAGATTTTATTTCCAAAAAGATTTAATTTATTTTTACTTTGTGCTTTAATCAATGTGAAGGCGACACTTTGGAAAAAGCTAATTTTTTCCCATGAATACGAAATGTGCTCGAGCAGCTTAAATTTTATTTTTATTTTGTACGAAGTAAAATTGCTGAAAAATATATTTAAAATATTTATTTAAAAATTTATTAAAAATAGAAATTTAATTTTAAGATTAAAACATTGGTATCATTTAAAAGATAATTGATTGATCTTTAACTTCATGTAAAAATCTTTTTTGTGCGGTAATATTTTCGGAAGTTATATCAGAAACACGCCAAAATTTCGCTTAATTTTTAAATAAATAAAATTTTAATTAAAAATTCGAAAAAAAAACCCAGGTGCACATTTCCGGCCTCCAATGAATGGACGTGCCAAATTTGGTAGCTGTAGATTGAATGGTCTGGCCTGTAGAGCGCCAAAACGCGCACACACACACACATTGAGATTTATTATAAGTACTACATAGAACAAACACGTTAAAAGTAAACATAACATTTCAATAGTTGCCAAAAACAAGAGAGAAAAATGCAATTAATAAGCAGACGATATTTAGAAAAGTACAGATATTTAGACTGGAAAATTAAATTATCTGAAATTAACCACACGCGCAGACGATATTTACAAAAGTAAAAATATTCAAAACTGAAAAGGAAAATATATGAGTTATTCCATCAATAAATGGCATAAGTGTGTTTATATCTTCCTTATTTTATGAGTCATTAAACATCAAAATGGGTCCGGGACTAAATAAGATCCCTGTATAGAGAGTGTAAAAGATCATAAAATAATTTTTCTTGAATTTATTTTTTAGAAAAAATAATATTTCATATTTGTTTCATTTCCTACAGACACGTGCCGAAAATTATATTTTTGCAGATTTCATTTCCAAAAAGATTTAATTTATTTTTAATTGGATCTTTAATCAATGTGATGGCAACACTTTGAAAAAAGCTAATTTTTTCCCATGAATGCGAAACGTGCTTAATTTTAATTTTTATTTTTTACGAAAAAAATTATTGAAAAACATAATTAAAATATTTATTTAAAAATTCATTAAAAATAGAAATTTAATTTTAAGGTTAAAACATTAGTATCATTTAAAATATATATTTTTGATCTTTAACTTCATGTAAAAATCTTTTTTGTGCGGTAATATTTTTGGAAGTTATAGCAGAAACACGTCACAATTTTGCTTAATTTTTAAATAAATAAAATTCTAGTTAAAAATTCGAAAAAATAACCCCCAGGTGCACATTCTCGGTCTCCAAGCTATACACGTGCCAAATTTGGTAGCTGTATGTTGAATGGTCTGGCCTGTAGAGCGCCAACACACACACACACACACACACACACACACACACACATTGAGCTTTATTATAAGTATAGATTAACTGTTTAAATGAAAATGTTTCTAGGAAACATTTTATATGAGGACAAACTCAGTGAGGTAATTTCATTCATATTTGTTATCTTAACATAAATCTTTCTACTGAAAGTATTTTTTGTGATAAGCTTTTTACTGAGTGTCGTCACCAATATTTTCAAACAAAAGTAATTTTTTCCCCTCTCTATGTTTAATCATTTTGCATCGATCTATATAGAAATCACACTTCAAATAAATCGTAAAATGTAGAGTTTGACGCTTTATATTTCTAAAAGTGAATTATTCGCTTTCTTACGCAACTATTTGAATGAAATAAAAATTAATCTCTCTAAATTTTATGCAAAAAAAAAAGTATTTTTGCATAGCTGGAAGAATAAGTTGAAAACAGGATAGAAAAAATATATATAACAAAATATACTTGTTATCTAAAGTATATAAAAAAAGTATAAAGTATACAAAATATACTTATCTAAAGTCGGGTTCTAAAGTAATTGAAAATGTGTGTCATATTGTGTGTATTATTAAGCATTCTCATCACACTGCAGAAATGTAAAATTACTGCAATTCAAGATTAATTATACGTAAGTAGCTAATGAATTAAAAGATATACGAGTTAAAATATGAATAACAATAATTTTATATATAAAATTAAATTTTCTTTGTTTCCTACCATTGCTAGTGGAGAAGAAAATTGAAATATACAAGGAAAAGATTTAACTTCTTTAATCTTAAGTAGCAGTACTTCTCATCATTCTCGGATGAGGAAGGCCGCATTAGCTTGGTGATTATTCTTAACTACAGCAAGAAGAGTTCTAAATTCGAATCCTATTAAATCCGAGATGCACATTAAATCCGAGGCCATATGTCCTCCCACTAATATGGCACAGAAGTTTGGAGAGATCGTACCGGCTCAGGTGTTATGTTCGTCATCTAATCACAGCTCATAATTATGAGATTCTTTTAAAAATAGTCGCCACTTTGCGATGAAAGGAGAATTGAGTATAAATTAAATATTGGATTTAGAAAATTTTCATGAGTCTAAAGTTTTAATATAACTTTTTAAAGTTATTAAAACAATACTATTAAGAGATTTAATTCAAAATAGTTATTTACCGAAATTTAAGAAAATCTATTAAGTCAGGATGATTTTCTTGACTTATTTTTGCTTGGAAATATTAAAGAAATTGGAAATCAAAAACTGGGATCTTGATAGGGAAAATATTTCTTTACAGTGCTAATAAACAATGAGATTTCGATAGGGATTTTCGCTACACGCGAAGAGACACGGGAAACACAGGGATCTTGTAACAAAGAATGTGCTTATTGGACGCTTTTCTACCCCTTCACGCGGAGTGTGGGGGAAGTTAGCCTATTCAGCAATTTTACAAAGCTCTCTTGAATTAATTAAGTAGAGAAAGTGGAATTGGATCACGAAATAAGAGAATATTTTAGAATGAAGTTATTATGGACTAAATTAAAATAAAACCTTGGAAATTAATTAAATTGAAATTATAGCTTAAAATATCATTAATATATATATAATATTGATAATAAAAATAAATATATGTTCGTCTATCGATTCTCTACGAGACAAGTCATTGAACTTACTGGTACCGAATTCGTTATATTTATATAATTATAATTTGGATGCTAAAAATGTATAACTCATGGCCGTAATTTTAAAGTGATAATTAAAACTGTAATTAAGATTAATCAAAAAATTCTTGGTTTTCGGCAGTAATTTTCGGCAGATTCATCATGAAAAAGAAAAACGTTTTTCTGCGTCATTTTAAAATGATTTTTTTGCATCACATGAACTCAAATGCCTTAAAATGCTTCCGTTTTTATAAATTTTTAGAAACACCATGGTTTGTTCGCCGCAAGCAAAAAAAATCAAATGTAATATTTAAGAAGTGGCAGTGAATATAACTACATTCAATAATTTGAGTTTAAAAGTATTTCGTTGAGTTGCTTTCCATTAAAATTATTTATACCAAAAGCAATAATAAGCATTTTAAGCCACTTGAAAATTTAAATACTATCAGTTAAAGAAAATCAACACAAGTGATAAGAGTGAAGGAGCTGATACTAAATAAATTGTTGTAATGCTTTTTCTTTTGTATTTGTTCCCATAACGAATTTTTATTCATTAAAATTTGTTTTAGAACTTATTAATGTAAAATTTGTCAGCATGAGTAATGTCTATTTGTTAATTTCATTATTTCTTTATTTTCTAGGAAAAAGAAGAAAAATGTTCAAGCTGTTGGCCTTGTGCACCGAGATTAAACAAGAAATTGCTATTTATTTTTGTTGCAATTAACATTACTTTTTGGTTTATTTATTATAACGGTTGCTGTTCATCCTTTTTGCAAAAGAAAACTAAGAAGAATCAAGCCAAGCCTGTTATACAATCACCGATATATAATGTTCCTCTTTTCCATATTCCACTTCTCAATGATGTTGATATGGGAACATTTTATCTAGAAATTAAATCTAACGTTTGGTGCTTAAAACTCGGTACTGAATTAACTAAGTCTCAAAAGGAAGGAAAATGTGTGTGTATGGAGAATTGGTTTGGATTAGACTGCGGTATTCCTGCAGCTGCATGGAAATCTGGTTTTCTGCAGGAAGGAAAAAACAACAATGTTGAAATAAGGCGACGGCGAAAACCTCGTCGTATAGTAGTTTTATATGCTGTTGACGATCAATCTGACTTGTTGGAGATAAACATCCACAATGCGTTTTTGTTCATAGATGTTGCTTTGACGATTGAGGGGAAAGGTCACGATCCTTCTGTACTTAATCTTGTTAAAGATGGATATTTGGCTGAGTATCAGAACAAAATAATACCCATACAATTGAACAGAAGTTATGTTGTCGAAAAGGAAGATCAATGGTCTGTCTTTATGTTAACAGAATTATGGAAAGTTGTTTGGAAAAGACTTGCAAATTTCCGTCCTGATGATATATTCCTTTTTTCACATGTATCATCTGTAATATCAAAAGATGTGTTACTATTTTTAAAACTTTATGACGGTTATCCAGAGCCATTCTTTTTTGAGCTTAGGCCTTTATTATTTAAGTTTTGGAGGCAAATGAAAAGCAATAGTACAGACGCCAAGTTTGTGCCTTTCAAACCACGAGGATGCACTTTTCAGTACATTGCTTCTCTCTGTGATTATGAAGTTTCAAATTTTTTTTCAAATATTTGTTATACTGATTTGGAGCGCAACAAGCGCTTTGAAAAGACCTATTGGTCTCTATCAGGTTGGGTTATAGGTAATTCATTTACACCTAGTGGTTGGCAGTGTAATTTATGTTGCAATAATGAATGCATTAAAAAAAATATTAACGAGTATCGCAAAAATGGTAGTACTTCCTTACCGTTACGGTATTTTCTTGGAAACGCGTCTGTGATGGAACATTTTATTGAGAAAAATGATTTATTTAACAGCAAAGATTTGTTTTTTGAAGTAGTTCCTAACAATGATCCTTTTTTTGCTCCTAGTATTGTGCTAAGCAATCGCAAGTATTCTCATCTTATTGATTAACATTGATCGCTTGTAACTAAAAAGTGAATTTCTTTCATTGTGTATTTGTTTTCATCTTGTTGTTTGTTATTATATTTAAGATTACGTCGGTTATAAAAATTTGTTATATTTATTATGCATTATATATCGTTTTGTATTTTTATGAGCAATATTTTATTATTGCTGTTACGTGCATTAAAGATGTATGCTGTTAACAATGAAATACTGTTTTGAACTGTGTGTTGTATTCTTTTTTTATTTTTTATTCTAAGAATATTAGCTTAAGTGTATCATTTTCTCTTATTATGAAAAAATAGTTTGAAAGTGGATTTACTCTCAATTATTCGTAGGTATTCTGGCATATATTTTAAATTCATAATTCTCAACCTTCTACTCCATCTATTTTGCCTGGGCGGCCGCTGGGTCTTGGTGCATCAGGTTAAATATTTCATGTGTAAATCATTCTCCAGATAGTGCGAACGATTTGAAAGGTGTTGCTGGTTGGAGTGTCATCCCTTATAATCTATTTAAATTACGAGGTGTATACCAGTATTGCCCTCATGTAGCTTCAAAATAAGACATTGTGCCAAATTAATCTAAACAAAAAGCCCCCCCCCCCTTCTTGATGGTCAATTTAAGATTTAGATCTCTAACTGTTCATCAGCAAGATTATTCTTAAATCGATTTATACCAAAAACGAGTTCACAATTTCAAACTGAAAATTTTGAACTTTTACAAAAAATACCATTCTGTTTCTAAAGAGATATTAAAAATAAATGCTCTTGAAAGAAACTCGCTATTTGAACGAGTAAATTAACTTCAGTTTTTCGTGTAAACAGTTAATTTTAAAAAAGGAAGTGCGGCGAAATTCGGTGAAATTAACTATAAAATTTCTCCATTTATGAAATTCCTCATTTTTTAAACTAGGATATTGATTTGATTAGTGACATAAAGAATTCTTTATTACTAAAGAATGTGACTACTTATTAGAATCGGATTATTTCTCATAGTTTAAGATTTTGATCACATCTATAAAAACAGTTTTCTTTATTATTTTTTGACTCAGTGTATCAGATAAATTATAATTATATAACTTTATACATTGACGGTAGCAGAGCGCATTCTCTCTCTTAGATTTTATATACTTGAGAGCTTTTTAAGAAGACTTTTTTGAAGTATGTCCCAGATATTTAATTAAAAACCCAAGACAAATACAGTAATATTCCGAAGTCAAAATCACAATGGATGAAGTGTAGCCACATTCTAGTTTACATATAAATACCTTCGAATTTTAATTAATTAGGGGTAAAGGCTTATAAGATAATTGTTTGATTGAAAGGTATGTAATAAAGAATGCAGTTTCCATGTAAATTTATACAAAATTAATATAAAAGTATAGAAATAAATAAAGTGATATACAAAATGGAATTATTTGAATGCCGATGGCTTTATAAAATCTAACAAACTCATTTTGCTCCCATCGACGTTTACTCCTCTTATAAAGTTCTTAATTAAATCTTCCATAATATAATCAGAATCTTAAATTAAAATTTCTTTACGGTAAGTTGATATTTTTTTTCTTCCTTGCCTTGTATTTATAATGCGTTCTTGGTTAGATTCTATTGTCTCTAAAATTAGTATTCCTCTATCAACTGACCCTATATCTAAACGCGCTTGAATTGTCATATGCTATCGTGTCAAAGTTTCCATAAGAATGACTCATCTCTATAAGCGCGTCGATTTTCAGTTCTTCTGATGCGAGTTTAACAACTCATTGGCATCATTACTGCATGGCAAAGTTAGGCAACTTCTATTGCATAAGGAACTTGGTCAATCTCTTACATTCTTGCCTGTTCTTTTATGAAAAAAGCAACATTTTTCTTTCTTTACTATTTTAGGTCAGTATCACATTTTGAAATGGGAAACGATGGGAATGGGGCCTAACTGTTGAGTGTTATTGTAAGTCAGGGTAACGTAACTCGGATCATTACTGCATCCAGTTGCAGCGTTTTTATGGTGAAATCTGATTTCTTTGAGTTGAAAATGGTGCGAAACATTTGTAAATCTGCTCAAATCATTTATCGCAATAAAGATATCATTTCACGAAACATAAGTTTTGTAAACAAATATTTGTAGGACTCAAGAATCACTACTATTTAGAATCACGCACATTTAATTACATTTAGGACGAACAATTACATTAACATAAAAGAAATGAACATTAAATAGATTTCGTCGAATACGTCGCAGGATTAATTCACATGTTGCGTCGCGTCTTTCGTTCAGAGACCCGTCTCGTCTCACACGTCCTGACTTTCGTTCAGACCCATCTCGTCTCGTCTGCACTCCGTCTAACAAGCCTCAACGCCTGTTGGCCAGCAGATGGCGCTCGTTATCAGGCGTTCCTCACTACATTCGGCGATCCTGACATCTCTTTCGTCCTCGAAAGTTAAATCAAAGTAGAAAAATCTGAAAGAATAAAAAAAAAGAAAACAGTATCTGGATAAACCAATACACATTTTTTTTTTCTTTTTAGTCTGAAGACCATGCTTTCATGAAATCAGCTGCTGTGGAAGTTGTATTTGGTCCGTCATGACATCCAACTTTTTCCACGTCATAGCGATCCTTAGGTTTAATCTTAACAATCCGATACGGTCCATGAAACTTTGGTCTTAGTTTGAGTCCAGTTCCGAACTGCGTCCGTTGTATGGCCACTAATTCACCAAGTTTGTAGATGCGCGCCACTTTTCTTCGTTTGTTGAAACTTTTGCGATTCTCTTCTTGAATCTTCAAAATGTTTTCCCTTGCTTCTTCTCTCATATTATTTCGATCTTTCATCATTGCTTTTGTGTATTCTTCTTCCAATATTTCCTTTAAATGTAAATCAGTTGTATCTTTTAATTTTACTCCAGTTAAAAGCTCAAACGGGGTAAACTTTGTACTTCTCGAAACGGTACTATTGATTATTTTCTGTACTGATGCAACATGCTTATACCATTTGGTAGGGTCTGTTATCGAGAGTTTTGATAGAATGGGTATTAAAATTTTATGCATTATTTCAATTTGCCCATTTCCGCGAGGAATTCCAGTGCTAATTTTGAAATGTTCAATATTTTCAACCTGACAGTATGTTTCAAATTCTTTTGAGGTAAAAGCTGAACCTCTGTCTGTTATTATTCTCGTCGGATTTCCAAAAGTAGATTGTTGATGCTTAAGTTTAGTTATTGCATCCTGAGTAGATGTTGATTTAACCGGATACAACCAGACAAATTTTGTAAAAGCGTCGACTATTGAAAAAATATGCTGGTAGTTCTTATTTGTAGAAGGCATAGGGCCAATGAAATCGATGTGATATGTACTTAAAGGCAAATTTTCTTTTGGGATGGGGTTAAGAAAACCTTCACCTTTCCCACGTTTCTTATTACACAGAATACACTCCACGCAATTGGCAACCACACTTTCTATTTTTGACCTCAACTTTGGTATGTAAAATTCTTGCTTTAAAATTTCTTCCGTCTTAGCCACAGCGTAATGTCCTTTATTATGAATTTCTCGAATAATTTCTCTTTGTAATGCTTCTGGGACTATGAGCAATTCTCTACCATTATCGTATTTGTATAAAACTCCATTTCTCACAATGTGTTCACCGTCTTCTTGCTTATCTATCAAAGCTTTTAATTTCTTAAGGAATTCGTCCTGATTTTGAGCATTGGCTATTTTAGTGGTCACTTCACTGTATGAACGAGTAACAACAAGTACTGCGTTTCGACTAAGAGAATCTACGTGTGCCATTTGTTTTCCCGATCTGTGAACAATTTGGTAATCAAATTCCTCTAACTGTAAAGCCCATCTTGCAACTTTTGGTGTAAGATCTCTTTTACTCATAATTTGTTGAAAAGCGGAACAATCAGTCACAATTTTAAACTTAGAACCCAGTAAGTAATGTCTAAATTTTTTCAACGCTTCGATTACAGCCAAAACTTCTAATTCATAGCTGCTATATTTTTCTTGTTGTGGAGATGTTTTTCGACTAAAATAATGAATAGGATAAAACTTATTGTCGGTTCCCTGTTGCAGCAGCACTGCTCCGAATCCCTGACTGCTAGCATCTGTATGGAGTTCTAAAACTGATCCCTGTTGATAGAGATGCAAAACTGGCTCCGGAGTTAAAATATCTTTAAGTTTTTGAAAAGCTTCCTTTTGTTCAGATTCAAACTTAAATGCAATGTCTTTTCTTAGTAGATCACTAAGCGGTTTTGCGATTTTTGAATAGTGGGGTATAAATTTCCGGAAATAGCTAGTAAGGCCTAAAAAGCTTTGTACTTGTTTAACAGTTTGTGGTTGTGGAAATTTTTGTACAGCTACCGTTTTAGATACAGAGGGCTGTATAGTTCCGTTTTGGATTCTATAACCTAAAAATTCTATTTGTGGTTTTAAAAATTGACACTTCTTAAAATTAAACTCCAAACCGTACTCTGATGCAACCTGTAGAACACGTTGTAATTTTTCTAGCCCTTCTTCCTCGGTTTTGGATGGTATAATAATGTCGTCCATATAAATCAGTACAGTTCCGTCTAGCATCAAATTCCTGAATATCACATTAATGTAACGCTGAAATACACTCGGACTATTGGAAAGTCCAAATGGCACTTTAAGAAATTCCCACTGGCCATGATGTGTTACAAAAGACGTAAATTTTGTGCTATCTTTCTCTAAGTCTACATGAAAAAATCCGTTTTTCAAGTCCAAAGTAGTAAATATTTTTGATTGCTCAAGTTTGTCAAGCAAATCTTCTATGAGGGGTAAAGGGTACCGATCTTTAATCATCTTTTTATTTAGCTTACGAAAATCAATGCATAACCTATAACTGTCATCCTTCTTCTTGCTTAAAACCACGGGTGAAGAGAAATTTGAAGTACTGGGTTTTATTATCCCTTCCTGTATCCATTTATCAATCTGAGTTTCAACGAATTTTTGTTCTTTTAAAGGCAGCCTTCGAGGGTTGTGAGTAATCGGAATATCATCGCTCAGTATTATTTTCATTTGTAACTCCGTACTTTTTGTTTTGTTTGGCGAATACTTATTTAAAAGACGATTTATTTCCTGTCTCAAGGGATTTTTTACAAGAATCATGTCGATTTCATCATAGTTTATCGAATCCGCTAAATGAATGAAGTATGGGAGAGGATGTGTATTTATTTTATTGCAAGCCTCAGCAAAAATAGGTGCCTGTCTGTCTCTTTTCATCTCCAAGGAACGTAGTGATACGACCTTGACCTCGCTTTTCACCAGCCGGGTGTAATTTATTTCAGCTTTTTTCCCATGAATGGTAATTTGTTTTTCTTGGAATGAAAAGCTTAGATTATTTAATACGTCCATGCCAATGATTATTTCGTTCGGCATCATTTCTAACACATACACATTAGTTGATATTACATATTCATCAATTAATATATCACAATCAAAAAAACCTAGAGGAGTAATGCTATCTCCACTTATACCAGCTAATTTCACATTATCAGTCGTTAAATTAGGTTTACCAATTTTCAAATAAAAATCATAATTAATCATAGTAATATCACTTCCAGTATCAATTAATGCATCACAATTTATACCATTTATTTCAACATTTTTACTAAGCTTATTTACAGTTTTTGGAGAGTTACGAATATACACTTTATTAGAGAGAGACACTTTAAAATCTCTTTGCGGGCAGATACTGGCTTTGTGGCCAAAGCTACCACATTGGAAACATTTCAATCCTTTGTTTTTAAACTTGCAATTAATTGATTTATGGCCAGCCTCATTGCAATTAAAACATTTATTATTACTCTTGTTACAGTAATTATCATCAGCATAATTCTTTTGAGCACGAACGAACGGCAATGGTGAATTTTTAGCTTCTTTCGCGATATCAAATTTACTTCGGTTTTCGGAAACACGCCAATTTCTGTTTGTTTCCTTTTTAAGGTGACTTCGTGCAGCTTCATATTCGTCCAGTTTATTAACCAAATCTTCTACTTTCTTTATTTTGGGCAAATCGTCGAGAAAATGATCGCGTGCGTGATTTGGTATTTTACTCTTTAACTGGTCAACGACCATTAGCTGCTTTAAATCTTCAAAATCGGTTATTTCTAAACAATTTATCCATTCCTCAAAAAAGTTATTCAGTTCAAAACCGAAATCCCGCCATGAAGAAGAAGAATCTCGTTTGTGAGTAAAGAACTTCTGCCTGAGTTGTTCAGAAGTTAATTTAAATCTTTTAAGCAACAGTTTTTTATGTAATCATAGTCATTAGCTGATGGATCAGGTTCACGAGCAATTAAATTGACTATATCTAATGGTAATAACCCGAGTAAATAAGAAATCCAGTTTTCTTTTGCAATATTAGCCCTACTTATTTGTTTCTCAAATAACGAAAGATAAACACTTATGTCTCCGCTATTATCATAATTCTTCAGCAATTTTAATATATCAGTCTTAGGCATATCTGATACAGTTAAAGTATTTTCTCTACTTTTTAACTCAAGTTCTAACTTTTTCAAAGTATATTCGCGCTCATTTTTTTCGGCTTCGGCTTTTTCAGCATCTAACCTTTCGCGCTCCTGAGTGATAGTTAAAAGTAAGTTTTTTACGAAATCTTCGTCATAGTCTTTAGACTCTGTTATCATTGCAACTAACTGTCGCACTTTGGCATCCTGTGGTGCCGTTAGTTCTAATTCGTCTACTAAAGTTAGTAAGTCGCTCTTTCGTGCTCGTGCAAGAAATGCCATACTTGAGAATAAATCAAAATTGTACTCACAATTTCTTCAACATCGATCCACACTGCGTCAGTCCACAAGGAGTTGGTATCCAAGAGGTTTATTGTAGAACGTCAAATTTCGCTCCTGTTTGGCTCTTCTTTCGTCTATGTACCGGTCTTTGTTAAAATACCGGTCGAGCCCCCATATTTGTAGAACTCAGGAATCACTACTATTTAGAATCACGCACATTTAATTACATTTAGGACGAACAATTACATTAACATAAAAGAAATGAACATTAAATAGATTTCGTCGAATACGTCGCAGGATTAATTCACATGTTACGTCGCGTCTTTCGTTCAGAGACCCGTCTCGTCTCACACGTCCTGACTTTCGTTCAGACCCATCTCGTCTCGTCTGCACTCCGTCTAACAAGCCTCAACGCCTGTTGGTCAGCAGATGGCGCTCGTTATCAGGCGTTCGTCACTACATATATGAAAATAAGTGTAGTAAGCATTATGACTATCCATTCATTGTAATTTCTGCAGTATTGCCATGAGGAAAAATTGTCAGTAATGCGCAGTGGTTTCTACAGAGTTCGAACTCAAAAGTCGAGCCTATTAAAAAGATTACTATAGCAGGAAGGTAAGTTGCTTGACGATTAACTTTATAACATGGATTGATAAGATTCTTTCAATTGAGAGCGCATCTTTTTAAGATTTTATAATTTGAGTATTGCAAAATAAAGAAAGGATAATAAAAATCAGTGGAGTAATAAAGCATGTTACTAGTATTTATTGAGTCGCATTTAAATAATGATTATTTGCCATGATTTAGCATAGTATATATATAATATTGATTCATGCTTAAATTTCGTCTATAGAAGTTTTAAGATGAACGAGCATTTGAAATGTAAAAACTTATATTCGGTGCTTAGAAATTATTATAGATAGTATATACAAATAATATTATAGAGGTTTAAATTTTGTTTAAAAAAGTAATTGACCATCTCTGTTGTCACTCTTGCTCTCCTCTGAATTGCATTTGGGCTGCGAAGGTTTAGTGGTAAAGCCTCGGCTTCAACGCCAGAAGGTTCTATTGAAAAACCGCCGTGTAAGTGGATCTAATGGACGTTATATTTGTCGGGGGTGATGCTCTTTCGTTGGTGTAGTGCGGAAGCTTGGGGTGGTGGTTGTCAACTCGGATACTATCATCTGACCTAAATTACAGTGTTCGTTCCAAAACAGCCCTAATATTTCCTCTAAACGATACATAGCATAATTTCTCTTAATTGCATCATATCGCGCGTTGAACATGAAAGAACATATGTTGTACAGAGCTGCCATCTACATACTGTGGCTATTTAAGATCCTACATATATAACGGTAGTAAGTATTCCACCCCTTGCTTTGAAACTTAGAGATTGTAAAATTTACAGCCCATAGATATAATCAGTGATATTTAGACTTAATTCCCTGATGATCTCGTAAAAGACTGAGAAAGTCTTTCCGCGTTGACTAAAAATAACCAAAATAATTTTAACTATGACGGATGAACAATTATTTTCAATCTGTTGACTTAAATAAATGTACAAATATTTCCTAAAGATATGACAGCAAAAGGGGCGAATTTAAAAACATCATCCGAGATGCAAATTTATTCACAATAACATGAACCGATTATAAAATCAAAACATTTCGTTTGCAATTAATGAAGAAATGCTTAGAAATGGCATATTCGTAAATGTATTCAGTTTCTTAGTTTGAGTTGTTTCTTATAAAGTTTCAGTTTCTTAGCAATGGACTTTCTGATAAAGCCTTGTTACATTCAACGGTCAGCATTTTTCCCCCCCCCCACAATATTACTCATTTTCTCAAAATTATTAATTAGTAGATTTTTATTGTATGAACAGAGTGAATTGTATCATCCGCACGGTATGTGCGTTATTCAACAATCCACAATTCCATTTCTATGATTCACAACTGAATATTTTTACTGAAATAAACACTAATGATTTTCTCCTAACGGGACCATTTATAAGTATAATTTAAGGTAAGGTCTCTGCTTCAATGCAGGAAGGCTCCATTTTCGAAACCCGAATTCGCGAAAACTAAAAATCCGTCGTGTATACGAACCTGGTGCACATTAAATCTGACGCCTTCCCATTGGTGTGGTGCGAAAGCTTGGGTAGGGGATGACAATTCAGGTATCCACCTCATCAACTGACCAGCGTTCAAAATACATGGTTCGTTCCAAAATAACCCTCATGATGCTTCCAAACGGGACATTAATAGAACTAAACTAAATCGGCTCAAAATAGTCCTCGTGTTGCTTAGAAACAAAACTTAATTGCAATTAAAGTAAATCTCGGACTGAGAAAAATTTCATGATATCGAAGTTTGAATTTAAATATTAAAGATAATTTCCAAGCAACTCCATTAAAATTATTATTTAACTAAATCTAAGAAAATCTTACGTCAAGATAATTTTCTTGATTTAGTTTGACTGATAAATGCTGATCGATATTGGAAAACAAAAGCTTTTGATATGTGGGGACAATTCCACGGTCCTTATATATACCTGCATAAAAATTGTTTTTCTTCGTATACTTTATGGAAAATGCGTTTTTAAAACTTACAGTTTTTTTTTAATGATAAAGAATATTTTTTGTCTGATACCAGCAACGCCAAGAATTTGATCCATGAAAATACAATTTTTCCCCAACAGATGTGTGGTTTAAAAATACTTATAACTGAAGACGGTTTAAGTGCATCAAAACTCTGCTTTCTTGCCATCGCAAGGTACAACGCTGTGGTCAGAACTAGGGATTTGTAATAATGTACAACAAAGTTTAAACATCTAATATTCAGACGTCAAATGACTTGACTTAAAAATGATTACCAAAGTTTCCAACGTAGAATATGGAGTTTTGACATTTTGGAAATAAAATAGAGAATAGTCATCAGAATAGTGAATATGTCTTGAGGTTTTCAAGTCAAATATTTCTAAATGTATTTCAAGTTGTATGCACTGTATTTTAAGTGTACAAGTGATGTTTAAGCCTTTTTGATATTATTAATGTCTTATTTAAAATTGATACATGCTTTTAATTTGAAATAATTTTTAAACAACAAAAGAAAAATAATTGCATTCGTTTTGAATATGGGGCCGTTATTTTGGTTTGCTTTAGGAGAATATATGCATATGTCAAGTTTAAATGAAATCATTCTTATAGTCAAAGATAATGCAAATAATCAGGCCAGGCCTTTCATTTGTAAATTCTTGTTTAATTATTTAAACTAGTAAGTGTTCACAGTATGTGAAAAACATATGCTTTCCAAAACGAATTTCTTTTTCATGATACATTTATTTTCATACATGTGATAAATTATTTATAAGAACTATGTTTAAGGAATTTACAGATTGACCTCACTGAAAGCGATATTATTTATTTGTAGTAATTAAAAGTTCGTTCAATGATGAAAAATCGCAGTTATAAGATATATTATTTTATTTGGTCCTTTATTTGTATATATATAAATACCCACATGTGAACTCATATAAAACTACTCTCCATATTTTAAAATATGAATTCTATATTCCTTCGGTTGGCGCTAGTGGAAAACCTTGATTCTCTTATTGGGGAGGATGTCCTCTCCCCCCCCCCTGTTGGAATGAAAAAATATCTTGGGGGGGGGGCTTTCTTCCTATTGACAACTCTTCTTTATTTCACCTGAGAAAATAGGAGATTTACTGTGCACACATGGATAGCTGAATTCTGAATGCTGTAGGACATGAAAGTCTTGGTACCATAGACATCAACATTGTTGAAGACAGAAAATATCGTTGCTTTTGATCAGTTGTACTGTAGAAAATTACAAGGTTTAAAAATCGATCTGAAGAATATGCGTCATGTTTTTGAAAAGAGGCAAGATGCATCTAAACCGAAAACATTATTACAACTGTAACAGTACGTTTCTCGAGTTGCTAACGCATTTTACAAAATGAATAAAAAAAATTGCATACACTCTACCAATGTCAATGTGTCCATGTTTCAGTAAATTTCGATTTTCCTCGTGAAAGGGTTTTTTAATATTCTAATAAAATACATGCGCACTTCAATGGAATGATTCATTATAGTCTTCAAAACTTTATGGTCTTTGGAGTGTATAGTAGTAATTCAAGAAAATTCGATTTGCATCGTATTATAGAAAAGATTGATAAAATGTATCCTAAAAGCATTTTAATCCTTCAGCATCATTAATACCTACTATCTCTAAGAGCCGGTTTATTATGTTTTCCAATAAAACGTAACAATTTCGTAATTATGTCTTTTTTGTAATATATGTATTATAATTTAAAATCCCCCCCTTTTTTTTGTAACGTGAAATGCTTCATCGGATATCTGGGAATGGGCTCAAAACTACGCTACCTATTTTTATATATTTAAATTAAATGTTTTCCTCATGTTTAAATATAGCGCATATGCTCCAATATTCTAAAGAGCCTAACTTTAATTCAAAATATCTCTAATAAAAAATTTAAAAAAAAATAGTGATTTGTGTCTAACTTTATCATTGGTGGAGATAATTGTTTCTTTTGAAATGTGTACAACTAGAATAAGAAGCTAAAAAGAAAAATTGCTTTACAGATTTTGATAATATTTTTATACCTCTTTCACGCAACGAATTATTCAACTAAAAAGTAAATCAAGATTTGGAATCTTTGAGGGGGTCATTATTACATTCTTCACTCCTTAGGGAGGGCTCTAACACCCCTTTTATATACTTCTCAGTCAGAATAGAATACAAGGCAGCTAGCTATCCCATAGCATCGACAGAGCGCCGGAAAATCCTATTGAGCTATCCTACCATAGAGCTGATATATAAATGGAGGGAGCTAATCGCTTGTTTCTTGTCTAAACAAGTGTACGCAACATGAGTCACGTGACTTCGGGGAAATCTGGCCTTTAGAATACCTTTTTTGGCGCCATATCGCAAATCTTGGCATACTCAAACACTGCCGCGCAACATTTTGCTTCCCGGCATTGGGTCCGATCGGTTTTCATTTCCGGTTAACATTTCCTAAATAATTTATATACATATCTTCATTCTTTGAAAACCAAGCAAACTGGTTTCGAAAATAATGTTTTCTTTTTTACATCAGTAGCCGAGTTTTTGATTTAAATTATGTTTAGTTTTTTACTTTGTTTTTGTGCATTAATTAAAAGTGATTATTTTTCTTCTTTAAGTAAACATTTTAAATAAACTTTTCTTTACCTAAAAACATCTTTTAATTTTATATTACATGTTTAAATACTTTTTTATCTGTATGATATAATGATAAAACTTTTTATAAAAGCAGATTATAAAAGTGACCTAAGTCTTTATTTTTTCTGAATATTCTGAATAATATTCATTATTGTATGAAAAATGAAAATGATATTAATTAAAACTTAAATTATTTTGAAAGATAAAAAAACACTAGCCCAGAATCGAACCCAGGTATCCTGAATGCTACGCTAATACCCTAACCATTAAACTACTCGAGCACTCGTTCGGGTAATACATTATTATTATATAAGCTAATTTGAATGTTTTAAGGTTGACTATTGAATCTTAATATTTTCATTAATAAACATTCTAAATGTATACTATCATTATACAAAATCTCATTCTCATGCCTCCTCCTTGTTAATATGTTTTAAATATTTCTCTTCTGGTTTATAGTTCTGCCCGTAACTTTGCTTCTAACTAACGCAGAAACAAAATTAAATCATTTTTGGAATCTTAAAGGTGTTGATTTAAT
Organism: Argiope aurantia; assembly: GCA_026543865.1. Lineage (NCBI taxonomy): Eukaryota > Metazoa > Arthropoda > Arachnida > Araneae > Araneidae > Argiope > Argiope aurantia. The sequence continues at coordinate 95,649 of JAPMOR010103087.1, forward strand.
ACAAAATAATAAGGAAATTCGAAATTTTTACGAAAAAAGTGATTTTAGGGCATGTGCATATCGCAAGTTATTAATAAATATTAACATTCAGACAAAATTTTTATCTGTAAAGATAGCATTTCTTTCTTTAATAGTTTCTTATCTATAGAATATCCACTAGTTTCTTTTTAGATCTTAATTAAAATTTATAAAAACATGCAATTACTTCTAGCACATTTATGAAATTTAACTATATAACATTTTCAATAAAACACATGTTTTAGTTTCACTATTTCATTCGCAATGATGATTTAATATCTTTCACAGTATAATAAGATTCGAATATTAATGGTAAAAAAGAACCAACATATTAGAAATAATAAGGAACTTTATTTACACTAAAATAAATACACAATTATTAATCGGTCAATAATGTTGATGTAAACAATTGTATTGGCGAGAAAAAATCACGCCAAGCTTGCAGTCAAGCACTTGCAACCCATTCGAGATTAAAATAAAGCAAGTAACAAAATATAATGCAGTTACATCAGTTTAAATGAAGCTTAATAACAAGTTAAATAAATTTAATACAATAACTAAACCAAGCTATGAAATATTATTTAGTTATAACACCAAAATCACTGAGTGATGGAGGTTACGAAATTTTAAAATTGACTTAAAATGGAAACAAACAGAATATGTTTATTGTACATACCTGTGAAATGATACAGGACAATCCTTAGAACCTTTTTCTTTGCATCCAATTGCACAGCAATAATTAACCATGGCTTAAATAAGTTTTAAAATCCAACAGTTAAAGGCGAGAAAAAATCTGTCATTGAAATATAATGGGGAACGGAGAATGTAGCTACAGCGCACACAAATTCTGTCCCAAGGTCACGTGATTTTATCTTGTCCTACAACAAAGTAAGGTTGCACTCACTCTATCAGTATCTCAGCTCTATGTATCCTATCCACAAAGCTGCTCTTATTCGAAATTCGCTCTACGCTCCTTCGGTTCGATATCTTCACGTCTGCCATCTAGTAGCTTCAAAAGAAATCATATGCTGTGCAGCATAACCGCTGAGTAATAGGACCTCCCTGCAAGATTTGTGTTACACTATTTTCTATCAATACATGGCTGAATTCAAGTCTTTGTGAATCCAGATCATTTTATAAAACAGAACAATAATAAAGAATTTTACACCACATAGTAAGTAGACTTAATAAAGATTAAATAAAGGTAATTAGAAACGCAAAAATAATTATTTTAATTCTTGTTAATTATATTAAACAAAAATATACCTGGTCTTATACTTCCGAGGTCTATAAGAATGAATAAACAGCAGCAAAAAATAAAATAAAATTAATAATTTAAATCGGATCCGGAAAAAAAAATATCCCATAAAATTCCCTTGTCGTTCAGCGGGGGTTTTGTTGTTATTTTTTCGTTCTTTTAGCATTCAAAGGCATTTTCATAAAGTAAAAAGCTATCACAGGAAAAAAATTTTATCCTCGGTATTTTGAAATGAATATTGAGACTAGCAAGAACTGTCTAGATAATTTTTTTTTTTTTTTTGCACTTGGTAAATTGTAATTCCGCAATTAAAAAAAACAACTTTGAAACATGAGGCTTAATTGTATGACATTTCATTAGCAAGTGTCGTCTTATAACTATGGGGCGTGATCTCCCATCACTTTCTCATATTCTTTGCAAGTTTTACAGTGTCAAATGGTGAACCATTGATTGTTTGCAAACAGGAGTGTAAACAACCAAAATCTAATGCACTTTGTTCCGAAAGCTTGTAAATTCTGTATTTCCTGTAGAATCTTGTATTCTTTTTGTTGTATATGATGAATTTCGATACAACTTACAGCATAGATATTAATATCTATTATATTAACAAAAATAGTTCTACCCACGTATATTTCCTATCAATTTTTAAATCGCAGAATAAATGAAATAATCCGTCCCAAAAGTTTATGAACAAGTGCAATTTCAGGTAAATGTAGTATCGGTAATCATGACGTCGATATGAAGTTTAATAAATATGTTCTAAGAAAAGGAAAACGGTCGTTTGTTCTGAATTTCAAGATGCCTAAAACTTTGCAACTCTCTCATAAAGAAGTGACTAAAATTTGAAATTTAAAATTACAAGGTAAGACTATTAAGAAAATATCGAAACTTTTAAATTCTTCTAAAACTATGATTTATCGTATATTAACTCATATGACGCTATATGAGCCAAAACCGTCGTTCTTGAATACCGCGTGGGACATTCGCAGTGATAGACATATACAATGATTGGTTTTCAGTCAAAAAAATGGCATTAGTTCATAATTACAAGGTCTTTCCAGTTGCAAATGTCCAAGAACACTGTTCATTAATGAATTATAGAATTTGGTTGTATATTCCACGCCAAACTAGTTAGCAGATTACCACTCTCAAAACTTCACATTGGTAACAGATTACAATGAACTCATAATCATATGCCATACGGTGACAGACGATGTGTGTCTTTTCCAGTGATGGAAAAAGAAAGAAAGAAAAAACCTTCGATGGATCTGACAGGAATATAAAATAATGGCATGATTTAAGAAAAGAGCCCAGGAGCTTTTTCGGTAGGCAAAGTGGTGGTATATCTGTGATGGTGTGAGCGGCTGTCAGTGTCAAAGGTCAAGTGGACTTGGCTGTTTTAGATGGTATAAAGAATTATCCTAAATACATAGAATCAGTTCATGTTCTTTGTTGAAGACATAGAGAGACGAAACTGGGAATATCAGTGTGATAATGCCCATCTCTACCTTCAATGCTATGAAAAGTTTTTTAAATTTGAAAATGTTACTGTTTTAAATGTCCCCAATGAGCCCTGATCTAAATCCAGTTAAGAATGTATGGGGCATCTCGGAAGGTATATGCAATTGATATATTTTGCTTTCATAGATGTTTTTTTTTTCAATTTTTTTAATGCAAAAATTAAAAAATATAATTATTTTCGAGCTCTTTTCAAAAAATTCATCTCGAACGTAGTCACATGCCTTCATTTCTTGACCTGCTACTATGCACTTCAAAGATCATAAGGTTTTGAAGCCTATTCTGAACAATTGCACTGCGCATATAACTTATTAGAAAATATGATAAACTAGCTCATAAAGAAAATTAAAATGCAATGAAACTTCTTTCGCATGTTATTAGCACTTGTAGAGTGAAAAAACACGAATATATTATCCAGATAGATTTTGAAATATTGTGATTTGCTGCAGTACAACTTATCAAAGACAACAATATCTTTTGCCTTGAAAAATGTCAGTGACTGTGGTACCAAAGCATTTATGCTTGTTGTTGCTTCTTATGGCACTTGCCACGGACAAGCCCGCTGTTCAAAGACAGCTGATTTAAGCCTAAGGGAGAGCGCCTCTTGTTTTTATTGTAGGGCCAACAGTACGACTTGACTACTCACGCATCACTCATTCGCTTGCACAACCCCTTTTTACAGGAGGCACATTCACACAACTCACAGATAAAACAACCATGCCCATACCGGGACACCCAGATCACGGGGAAGATGCGCTACCCCCATGCCAGGACGCCGACCAATTAAGCTTAAAAGCGTCCATGACCCAGCTGTCCATGCATGCATAGTAAATCTCGTAATGTTTCAGATGAAATAAAGGAAAGGCCAATAAGAGAAAATTACAAAAACTTCTTCTCAACGAAAGTCTCCCCAAAGATTTATTTATTTTTTTTTTACTTCGTCGAGGAGTACATGATCCTTGATGATGGGGGGGGGGGAGGGAGAGGGCCACGCACTGTTGACACCTCTGATCATACCGTTGATGGATTTCGTCCACATTTTGAAACATATCTAATGATAATGTAATCAGAAGCAACGGCAGAAATTTTCCATCATGAAGGGGAAGCAAAATTTCTCTAATTCGAAGTAACACACAATAATTAATTTTATGTTCAAATCAAAGCAATAAAGTACTTAATAGATGATTTAATTATAATAAATAAGTATTTGTAGTAATTAACTTTTTATATAGTATTGAGGAATAAGAATTGTACGAACGAACGGCAAGGAGTAATGGGAAATGAAGGATCAATAATATAATCTCATATGAAATGTACCACAAATATTGTATACAAATTTTCATATTATAATTTAAATTTTATAACAAAAAATACCTTAAAAAAGTAAAGATAATTATTAATTTAATATTAACCCTCCAGCTGCTTATCCCACAATTTTTGCGGGTTGGCAATCAATCCAATTTCTATTGCATCTCGCGTTTTTCGCAGTTTAGAATGTTTATTTTTACGATTACAGATTTTTATTATATCGTATTATTATCGGTAACATATAAGATCAATTCACTTTGTTTGAAAAATATTTGAACTTATTTTGCAAAAGCATCTAAATAGTGATTTTAAAAAATTACGCAGTCAGAGGGTTAAACTTAACAACTGATTCATATGATATATATGCTTATTGAATTAAATTTACAGAAATTAAATGGATGAATATATGAAATGAAATTAATTATATCAAATGTTAAAGAACATTAAAGAATCAAATTTGGATCGTTCACTAAAATATCAATTAATTGCTGTTATTTTTGTGAAGTAAATAAATACTTAATTAAAATAAAGTTTCTATTTCTCAGTAAAAATCAGAGTTTTGGTACCAAATTTTTTAACTAGAAATTGCATTTTTCAATTTCTTAAACTAATTCAATTTTAAGTTTTTTTTGAAAGTAAGCATTATAATAAAAAAACACAAAGAAGTATTCTTAAAATGTAAACTTCCTGTGAACCACTAAACTCTTTAATAGGCAAATGATGAGAAGTTGTAGTAAAAAAATTTTGGAGTGCACATATTAACTAAGTAGGATATATAAAATATTTCCTTGTTCTTGGAAGTTTAATTAATTAATTTAACTTAATTATTTCTTAGAAACTTTAATTATTGCCCAGAAATCTCTATGCAAAAGCATGATGACAATATTCATATAAAGAAAGCATTTGGAGTAATACATTTCTCTTTAATGAAAACATGTGAGCAAACATGCCATTTAAAGAGTTAAACATTAACTGTTTAAAAAGTTTTTCCACTTTCATAAGTTTGACATGCATTAAAAGGTAGCAGTAGAAAATTTTTAGTTTGAGAACATAATATATTTTTATTCTGTTAATGCATCAAAATTTAGTTCAAATAATAATACATTTTTTATGCAGTTTATTCCTTCATTTTTTTTTGTTTTTGTTTTTAACAATTAATACTTTTACCCTATTAAAATAATTAAGTTCAATATCTAAATTAAAACAAGGTTGACATTATGAAGTTAATGTTATTAAAATGATGAATGAAGCAGCTAGTTGACAAAGACAGCTGTTTTATAACATGCAAATTATATTAATTCAAAGATTTTTTTTAATATTATCTTAACCTCTCTGGCACTTTTTTGGAGGGATTATGCAGATTATAGTTTAAAATATAAGGAGAGAGATGACATTTTAGTATTTTCCAGGCAGCACTTTTGTTTGTATGTCTCTGACAAAAGCATTAACTTTTAATCATTAAACTGGAAATGTGCCAAACAATTTATAATTATTCCTTGGAACTTAAGAATGGTAAATATTAGTTCTTAGATAAATTTTATTCTTCTCATACTGCATTATTAATATACACTGGTTATTAATCAAATATAAGAAAACATAATTAAGTTATATGAATAAATTAATAACATGATTAGAAATATCTTAAAAAGTTGGCAACTACAAAATTTTTATTTACTGATTCAGTTGACTATTACAAAAAATTATTATAACAAACAATTATAAGTACCGATAAGAAAATTGTCATGTTATAAGTTTCAAAATTTTATGGATAATACACATTTCAATTTTTACTAAATATTTTAAATTAAACAACAAAATTTGTTTTTTATGATAAATAAATACAGTGCTTTTAATGAATATTTCAGTATTATAAGAAATATTTTATTTTATATGGATTATATTGAGTACATTCAAACTTTGAAAGGTGTTTGTTTAATTAGATTAACTACCCAGTTTGAAATTAAGCCAGAACTTTTTAGGACATACCAGTGTCATCAATTAGAGCACTCAGTAATTAAAAAAGTGAATAAATAAATAAAAAAAATTCAACTTTTAATGCAAGAAAGAAATACATACAATATTTATTTTTATCTGAACAATAATATTTGTCATAATAAATTAACATTAACATAAAAAAATGATTTAACTTTATTTTCATTGCTTTAATCATATCATTTTAATTTAAATATTTCTATAATTTATTTTTTAAGGAAAATAACAACAGGAGGTTAAGTAATCTTTCTTGTACAATTATGGACCTTAAATAGTTTATTATTGTCTTGAGTTTTCAAAAAATTACTTTTAGATCAGTAGTTCTCATCAGAAATGATTAATAAAATTCTTGAACTGGGAAATGCCTTTCCTCTTTAATGACTTTTTTAAGGCACTGAAATGGTGACTAACCTAATGCCACACATGCATTGACAGAAAATGCTGCAAAATTTCTCTGTTTCCTCCAAGAGATGATTTCAACTAAAATTTCTATTATTGCAATCATAATCTTGGAGTAGTTTCAGATCTATGCATAAAGGAGTTTAGTGTGTGGCAATACTAGTTTTCTTAAGCATATGTTCAGTTGAATTGTCTTAAGGACAGACCTCAGAATTATGAGCAAGAGTTGCATGAAAGGAATGACTCAACAATCTTTCATATCATATCAATATAAGGATATCTAACCTATGAGATTTAACAAGTACGAGGTCATCAAATATGGTAGCTCTTTGGTTGAATCAGAATTTTTAATCTTCAAACCATGAAATTCCACAATTATATACTTAGAGAAAGTAGCTTTTTAAGCTTAAGAAATTGTGGTTATCCACTTTTACTAGAATTATTATAAATTAACGTTTGACTTAAAAATTTGTAAAATGAACACTCTTTAATCTTTTTCTGTAGCAATGAAAAAAAATTACTCTTCAAATTTTAAGCAAAATTTAATTTGTAAAATGACTAAAAAGTCAACCCAAAAAATAATCATTACCCATTAATGCGTCATATGGATAGTGATCACAAATAATAAGTAACATATTGGATAATAAGTAAAACTCACAGCATTTATTAATTTATTGCAAGGTTTGAAAGAAGTTGATAACAGTTAGGATATCTGAAGATCATTTGAAATCATACTATTTTATTTTTTTAAACTTTATTTCCTATATAAACATTTTAAATTTTTAAGCTAGCCTGATACTTTAGAATCTAGAAAATGATCAGCTAACGCTATTCGAATATTTTCTATTTGAGGTCCTATTACTATATTGCAAGATAGTGGAATTGGTTGTTTAAAAGTATTTTCAGATTTTGCTATCCAACTGTCTAAGAAAATTTCATTATTCATTTCACATATATTATGCAAAACACAACATGCTGCAATAACAGATGGCAAGACTTCTATGCTACAAATATTACCCTGGACCAAACACATCCATCTTGCTTTTAAACGTTTAAATGCAATTTCTATAGTATTATAAGCAAATGTGAACTTTTCGTTAAAATTTTTTTCTTTTATTGAAGATTCATTTAAGAAAGGCCCTAAAACCCAATGTGATTGTGGGTACGGTGTTCCAGCCAATATATAAATAGGGATCTTAATATCATACAGTTCTTTAAGTGTATCTGGGAAAAGATTATGATCCTGACCTTTCAGCCAAAGCATAGAATTAGTGAAAACTCTAGATTCATGAACACTTCCTGGCCATCCAATGTTGACATCCCAAAATTTATAGTTTGAATCCACAACACCTTGCAACAGTACTGAACGCTCCTTATTACTATTTACGTAATCACTTGCATTTTCTGGTAAATTTAATGTATTAACAGGCACATGTATGGTTCCAATTACACCAGCACATTGAGGAAATCCCCATTTATTTTCAAAGTCATTTATATTTCTTTCTAAAAAAGATTTTTCAGGTACTTTTAAATACTGAGGCATGAGAGATTTTATGGCACCACAAACATTTTCAATAACAATTGCAACACTAGATTCTGAAGTACCAAACAATCGTCCAATGTATGCATTACTCTTACCAGAAGCCATAGATATAAGAGCAATAGCAGTCTGTTTTTCTATTGTTATGTTTATTGTACTTTCTGCTTCTAGATAAGGCGAGAGATTTTTGACTAGCTTCATAAAATTATCCTTTCTCATTCTTACATATTTTAACCACTGATTATGAGAAGAGGTTCCTTTTACTTTTTCCCACCAATATGGAGATGATCTGTGATGCTTTCGAACCATACATGGATGAAGCAACATTTTCATAAGGAAAAACTGCTCTTGATTGAGATAAGAAAGTAACCTTCGTAGTTTTATTAAACTTTCTACTTGTGATTTCCTGCTCAAGTGTAACTGTTTAGTTGCACAATGTCTATGTCTTGCACGGAAAAATATCATTTTATAAATAAGAGCACAAAATATGGGACTCCAATTAGTCATGTTTTTACAGAAATTTCCCAAAGCCGAATTATATTTTTTTTCTCTATTATTCGAACACATTAGATTATATTGTTAATTTTTCGAACTTTATGCTTAATTAACAACTGCTTCACGTTAAATTGCCCTTGTAATCGAAATAACAGATCTTCACACATTTTCACATTATTATTTTCCAATTTGAAAAACTACAGCTGTTTTGTTGTTTTGCCAATTTACGTTTCGGAATCTCTAGTGAAACCGCAATGCATACCGAATCCGAATAATTAACAATAACATTCATGGATTCTGATGATTCAAAAAGATTATATTAGTGTAATTAACATTTTATTCATTAAAATTTTTTTCGTAATTTTAGTAGCTATAATATTGACTGAAAAATTTTAATGGCCTATTCATAATCAATTCAGGGATCCAAGGACGTAATACCAAAAATACCGGAAGTATTTTTGTGAGTATTTTAGTATTTTTTATATTTTAAAATAACGTCTAAATATCCCCGACTTGAAGAAGGATATATTAATTCGAGGAGAAATATTAATGCAATTTTTCTATCTTTTATTATTTAGAAATGTTCACTTCATTAAATATGTTACTTAGACTTAAAAAACTCTTGAATGCAAATAAGTATTTCTTAAATTTTTTTTATTTCAAGCAAATTTTTTTACAATTGCACTTAAATTAGCATTTGAATAAAGAAAATGGAATGGAATTTTCTTTAGAGTTTTCCTCTAGTATGGCGATTTTAATTAACACAGCATTCTTTGGCCTTCCAAATTTAAACTTTTGAATGACAATTCAAAAAAAATTATTAATATTTTTATTCCAATTCTTTACATTTTAAAAATTTTTCTTGTGGAACTATCAGTGATGGGCTGTGACAGTAAGTAAAAAGTTGTAAGAAATGAAATTAAAGATGGCGAAAGAATCACGTGAGAAGACAAGAGTTTGCAGCTTCATTTGACGTCACATCCGTTATGCTTAGCCGAAATAACAAGAGGAGTGAAAAGAGTTGTCTATTTAATCAAGTCTAGTTTTGTGTTTTCTTGAATCTGGATTGGGTTGTGATCTAATTTTCGTTCATGTGGCAATTTGCTCAGATATTAGTTTTTTTAATTTTTTAAAATGGCTCTTCGTAAAGTGAAAGGAAATTTGGAAAGAATTTTTGATAAAAATCTGACCGATTTAGTTCGTGGAATACGAAATAATAAAGATAACGAAGTATGTAAATCCAAAAACTTTTAAGTGTAAACAAATTTGTTAAATTACTATTTGCTTAACTTATCTAATTAAATTATGTAAAGAATGTATGCTAGATTAAATGAAATTTGTAGTAATTATGACTAATTACTTATGACATATTTTTTTCCCCTTTAAATTTGTGGGTGAATGACATTAATGCTCGTGACATAAGAAATATAATCTTTCAGAGTGCTAGTTTCAAACATATATATATTTAATATCTTTTCTATTTATTCTTTTTTACTGTTTTTAATTTCGTTTAAATATTTTATTTCATTTGTAATATTGTACTTCTTCGCTGCAGAGTGTTTATGCCTTTTATTTTAGGATTTAATATACGAAGATAGATATATTTTGTATTTCAGAAATTATTGAACAACCTATCTATATTTAAAAACATTGCTCCCTGAATTTGTCAAATTTTATGCTGAGAAATGAGTTGGAATTATAGCTTATTTTCCATTGAAACAATGTATAGTATAGTATAGTTATGTTTGTGTGCTTTTGTATTGTTGGCTAATTGAAATTCCAGTTGTTTCAAATCCCACAAATTATCTATTGACTTGTACTGCAGTTAAATAATCAGTTTATTATTAATAATTCATATGCATCAGAAAATAAATGAAATGGAATATAAATGAAAACATTTTTCGTCTTTTGAGATGCTGAATAATGTCTTAAAACTTACTGAAATATTTGAAGTTGTTTTTAAAATATCTTTTTAATTTGAGGATGGTATCGAAGGGGCTTGCAATTTTCTGGTTTATTCACCGTGTAAAGTTAATATATTTTATTTATAATGGATAGTAAATAAGTAGCATGATCAGTTTGTTTTAATAGAAATTTTTCTTCCAAAAGTATGAAATGAAATATAAGAATTTAGAATATTTCTTTTTGTACTGCGATTTAATATTTTCACTTTTATAAATATTTTAAAATTGACAAAATAAATAGCTTGTTTTTGTATAACTCTTATTTAAGGTATGTTTTAATGAACTTGATGGTTAAGTTTATTGAAGTGAATACGTTTTATAATTATTTCCTTGGAAATATAATCTAGGTATTCGTTAATTAAAAAAAATCACCTATATAAAAAAAGGAATTAGAATGGGTGGAAATTATGTGTTATATAAATATTCACGTGTTTAGTCCTGTTTATCGAAAGAATTTATTAAAAATATTGGATGTTGAAATGCATTAATCTTATTAAAACTCATTTTGTCATTTGTATATTAATACTGATTTGAAATCGACAACATCGGAAATTTTTAGATAGGTATATTGGGAAATTAAAAATATTTATTGTGAATTTTGACTTGAAGTTGGTTTGTTGAAATTAAGCATATGCTTTTAAAAGCAATCTCTACCATTAGCAGACTTGTTTGGGAATTTTCCAAATATTTCTTTTTGGAAGAAATGAGTATCCCAATCAAATAGTAGTGTTCATAACATTTTATACATGTTTTTCATTAAACAAATAAGGTTTGTAATTTTTTTAAACAGTATTTCAAGAATACCTTTATTAAAATTTTTTAAGTTGTAAAATTATTGCTCCTGTCATTATGTATTTTGGTACTTGAATGTAACTGAAATTACATTATGAATTTTAAAATCGTTTTTTTCTGCACAATATCAGCAGTAACTTAGTTTATTTCAAATGAATGCTTTTAGACTTGAATAATTTCTAGTATGAAAATTGCAGTAGTAGAAAAATTGTTTTTGTTTGTTTTATTCATAATTTTAAATGATGGTTTATTTTAAGAGTAATTTCCAACTAAAACTTTGGCACAACTGTTTTCTGAATATAATTATCAGTTATTTTAGGTATTTGCTTTTATTAATAGCTTAGTTACTTGTGTTTCATTTTATTATAAGTAAAATAATAAGTAGAAAATTTAAAATAATTTACTTATTACTTAATCCTATGTTTATTGTTTTTAAAGATTGGTAATTTAAAGTTTTGTGTTCTTCTGTGGGTATAGTTAAAAAAAGGGGGTGAGGTAATTTTATTTTCAATTTGAAATATTAGTTCATGTAATGAGTTTTTTGTAATATTTATTGTTTGTTGTTGTGTCTCTGCATACAGTGCTAGTGCAAAAGATTAGAGTCCTCCAAAAGCCTTGGTGACAAGATCTGCAAGTTCTGGAGCCCGATGGCTATGGAGGATTTCGATTGAGATGCTCTAAGTTGAAAGAGGGAACCGATAATGGCCTGGCAGTCAAAAACATGACCTGGAGTTAGTTGCGAATGGGGACAGTACTTGCAGATGGGATAGGATTTTATATTGATTCACAAGATCTTCATGCCCTTGAAATGTTCAGTACATAGCCTAGCTATTGTAGAGGAAAGGTTTCTTGAGCAGTTTAGATCGGGGATTGTTGCCTTGTTAAGATGCTGGTTGTAGTTCCTTCGCATGGCGGCAGCATTCGTATCTGCACAGGTGACTACTCGAGGTTGGTCTTCGTCGCATGCTTCCTTTGCAAGGGCATCTGCAAATTCGTTAACCTCAATTCCAACATGAGCTGGGATCCACTGGAGAGTGCAAGATATATTTAGTAAATGGAGAAGGGTATTAATTTCTTGCGTTATGTATGGCTTCAAGTGCTGATTTTGAGTCTGAGAGAATCACAATTTCTTTTATCGAGTCATTTAGAGAATGAGAGCAAAAATGGATAAGAGCCTCTTTAATAGCGATTAATTCACTTGTGAAGTTTGAAGCAATTTGGCTAGTGGGTATTTTGAGTTTGACGTTATATCCTGAGGGGTAAATGATGGAGATATCAGCACCACCTCTGTTACAGTCAATATCAGAGGAACCATCTGTGTAGACTATAGCACTGTTTTCACTGGAAAGTGAATGAACAGTGTCTTCACCTTTTTGTAATAAAACTTGGGTTGGTTCTTTCTTAGAGCATGGTTCCAGTAGGTTAGTACTGATTTTAGTATTCAAAGGGGGCTTGGAAGGAAAAAGTGGGTCTTGAGTAATGTCCAGAGAGGAGTGATCAAGATGTAATATTTATTAAGAGATTTTATTGACATGGGCATAGTTTATTTCATTTGTTGTTTAGATATATATTGATATGAATTCAGTCATTGCATTTGCAGATTGTTAAAATTTTATCCCCTGTATATTTTTAGAATTTACAGAAAAAATTAAATGTTGCAGAAATGTTATTTCATAAACTTGATTGTTTTCTCCTTCCAGAATATTATAATTACTTTTCATAAACATCAGTAGTGCTTTAAGATCTTCGGGGTATTTTTAAAGTTATTTTCTGTTTTATCTACAAAAGTGTTTTCCTTATTAATAAAATTCCTTTTATCTGTTATCAGTTTCATTGCAAAACAATGAAGTGTTTTCTTTTCCGGTTTACATTTTTTTTCTGTTGTAAGTTTGAGTTTATTAGATAATAATTCTGAATTAGTGTCTTATTAAATTTGAAAAAAATATGATCAAAAATTTTAAAAAATTTTCAACTAGTATTTTTACTAGATATTGTTATATTAATACTTGCTTTGCTTATAGTGTATTATTTCTGGATCTAAATTGGTTTTCATATAATTCTTATATAAAATTCCTTTTATCATTTATATAATTTTACCTATTGAAATTCTAGAGTATTTCAGATGGCTTGAAATTTTAATTGACGATGAAGTGTAGACTAAGTTTTGTGATGTTTTTCTCTTGGGAGGAGGGGGAATATATATATATATATATATATATAACATTTACAAAATCACTTGAACATCTCTTTGGTTTCAATATTCTATATCTGTTAATTATTTTTAATCTGAAGTTTGTATTTCCTAATCAAAGAACAAGATAAATTTAGTAGTGGAATATCTGTTAGAAAGATTATTATCATATTATTATTGACCCATTTTCAAAAGCTGTTTATTATTATACCATATTTTATGATAGTTGATAAGTCATTTTTTAAAAAAAAGGGGGAATTTGGTCCACATTCGTGTCAAGGCTCTTAAAATTGATTTTATTTAATACTGTAACTTCATATGCCATTTAAATTATAACCTTAAATGATGAAGACTAAAAATAATTTTCATCTTATAAGATGAAAAGTGCAACATGTATAAAAGCTAATAGTGAATGCTGTATTACAATAAAATACTAATAGTCAGTGGCCTATTTTTAAAAACATACTGTACTAATAATTTTGTTCTTTGATATCTGTATAAATTCTTGAAAATGAATGAATATTTAACTTACCTGTCATTGCTCACAATCATTATTGGATTTTATTCAGTGTTGTACTAAATTCATTTTCTGATCATCATTAGAGGGAAGAAGTGCTTCTTTACTGACTTGGGAGAAAAAAAAAAAGAAAAAAAAAACATGGAATAGAGAAATGTGGCATCTATCATGAAGTTTGAACTTTATACCATTAAATTATCATTTATTTGTATTTTCACATTGTACTTTAAATAGCAAAATTTACACTAATAATAATGCTGTGAGACTGCATTAGATTTAATTTTTTTATTGATCAGGACTAGAAGTTCCTGGAATGTAGGGTAAAGAAGTTGCAAAAAAGTTGGTTGGTTGTTATTGAAAAAAATTTAATTTGTTGAGAGAGAAAGAAAAGCAATTTTCTACCAATCTAATATGATGCAGAACTGTTAAGCTCCTATTAACATTGAATGCTCATCTGGTCTTTATTGTTGCAATTGCGGTATAATCAATTTTGAACTGGTGGTCTTCATTTTTGATAACCATTCATTTTGTTTTTATTTCGCATGCCATTCAAGGTTTTAAAAAAACCTGCATGACAGGCAGCAGAACATCACAGAATCTGCAGTTGAATCCCGATAGATTCAATATTGTTATTCATTATAGTGTCATATGCAAATTGGACTTTCCGTGATAAAAACCTGTGAAGGAAACTTATTCTTTCTCTTCCCATCTATTGGTTCCACTGTCTTTGTTCTTTGGAAATTATGAATTTACAAGGGCACAACCAGAAGTCTTGTGTTTGAAAATTGTTTTACAAATATTTACAATACACATACAATCTATTAAAAAAAGTAAGCAGTTGAGTATTAAGGCTCATAATTGCCAAATGTTGAAATTAAGCAAAAAATGAGTCATTTTATACATTGTGTGTCTTGAAATGCATGTATAATCACATTGTCACATGTTTTTAGATTTTTGAATTATAATCTGTCTTTCTTTTTCAAACGATTCTTCACATTCTGAACTCGCCAAATACCAAATTTTAGGTAATTTAGCTTAATTGTTATTTAAAAAAACATCTAAGAGAATGGCTCAAAATGCACAAAAAGGTTGTTAGTTAAAACTCTTCTTTACATTTTATGTTACATTCTTTGGTTTGATGATTGAACCATAAGCCTTTCAGCAATTCTTAAAATGATACATGCCGAAAGCATATATTTTACTTATCAAAATAATGCAATGCATTAAAAGCAAAACACGTATAAAAATCGGAATTTAAAAAAATTCATTTTTATTTTTATGTTCAGAATTAAAAAAAAATTAAGAAAAGATGATAAATATTAACGAAAGCTTTTTGTATTTTATATTTGTCTTTATCCATAAATAAACTTCACATATACCAATTTTAAGTTTTCTCCTTTATTTCCAATATACAGGTTGTCCCAAAAACAGTGAAACAAGCACTTATTTTCTTAACTATTGCAACTTAATTTCTTAACTATAGCTTCCATTTGCCAAGTGTTATCAAATAAAATAGCAAAATATATAAAATTAATTTAGTTTCTCTAGAGAATAATAATAAAAAGTTATGATGATTTGTATAGGGATCCCATAGTAAAGCAAGTCAGTGAATAAATTTTCTTTCACTTATTTATACAATACAAAGTTTCGTACTTCTTTCTATAAAATTTACCGCGATAATTAAAGGCAAATGTGGATGTTTGAGCGAGACTTTTGTTGTAATTTTCAGGGATACTATACATATCGTACTAGATTATTAAAAGGGTAGAATGAGAAAATAATAACGCTTTGTTAATTTTAATTAATTTTTTAAAAATGGTCAGATATATTAATTGAAATGCTTAAATACTTATTCAAGATGAACGCCTTCAACACCTTTACAAAATTGTATTCTTTTAACAATGCTTGCACATATGCGATCGAGCTCACCACTTGTGACTTTAAAGACAGGCTTTTTGAATTTTTCTGCAAAGATCCGCAGAAAGAGAAGTGCCAGAGCCAGTTTGTCATGGTTGTCACGCTACCGGGAAACCTATAAAACCGAAAAAACACCGGGAATTTAAAAATCGACAGAAAAAAACAGAGTAATTTGGAAATTTTCTTAACCGAGAAAATACAGAGAATTTTAAGTTTCTTTTAAAAATTTTAATTTTAAGTTAATTAAGGAATTTTAAGTTATTTTTTCCATCTAAAAAAAATGCGGATTTTTAAAGATTGCAAGAATAAACGATCGCAGTCATTGCTTTCTAAAACGAAGAAATACCATTCGCGATTGTGCCATGAAGAAACACACCCCTTTTCTACTCTCCCCCCCCCCTTTTTGTATAGATCAATCCAGTTTCGATTTGTAGACAGTTGTTCTTTTTCCACGATATTCCCGAATTGCAGCTAATGAGCATGCGTGAGACTTCTCTAACTGCGTGAAAGAATAAAATGCGTTTCTCTGGCTGGAACATTCAACCTGCGGAAAGTTAAGGTTTAGTCTACCATACTTTAATTTGTTCAGTGGTTTGTTTCGGAGACTCCGAGAACGAAAAGAGCAATAAGTTTTATAGAAGAGAAAGCACTCTTGTTGGGGCCCCCGGTACTTTTCGCTTTGTAAGAAGGTAAATCTGGGAATACGGAAAAACAGGCACTTACTATAGTCATGCCAAAAGAGGAAAACGTACAAGACTGCGGGACAGTTTTAAAGAGTCATCACTGATGTTGGACTTAGTATCTAAAAGGAATGCAGGTTAAGATGACACGCCAAATTTAATGTCCGGAAATAAACAGTTTTCGAACATTTTAGTTCAAGAACAATAATTTAATACTGAATTTTTATGGGAATTAAAACTTGATGCATTGTATTCGTTCTTTAATGCATTCAATGGTTTATCGGAAATATTTTCACATGTGTTCACTGAAAGTGAAATTGCTCAAAAATTAGGCCGTACAAAATTGTATCTTTTTCGTTAAGGATTAGCTCCATGAAACTGATGGCTGAAAAAATCTGCTGAAATAGATGTCCAAATACATGAATTGGCAAAAATGAATAAATTTTGACAAAGTAATCTTGTTTTAATTTTTTAAAATAATCTGTAAATGATTTGTATCGTAACAAAAATGTTTTTTTGTTTCACTCGAGTCCTTAATTTTGTGCAGTTTACAGTTAAAGAGTATGAGGAGAAACGTATCCCCCCCCCCCTTAATGTATAAATTTTGTCTTGCTAAATTTCAGATAATAAATAAAGAGAAATTGTCTTTTTTTTGTATATAAATATAAACTTTTTTAATATGCTATTATTTCGAATAATGTTAAATTGTTGCTTCCTTTCCTTGCTTTTTCTACTCCTTAAAACCATATTCCATTATAACTAGCACATGAGTGCTATTTGTGCATTTTCTTGTATCTTGAATATACGTAAAAGGAAAACACAGGAATTTCCTTTTTTCACTTTTGATAGAAATATATCATTCAGATATAATTCCTATTAAAAGTAGCTGAATAGTTGAGTAGCTAAATCCAACCACTATAGTACTGAATAGAAACGACCAAAGAGTTTCTAAAAATGCCATACCGCACATTTATAGAAAATTGCCACTGATGATGAATCTCTTGTACGAAAAATTACTTTTGTAACTATCAAAATCTATAGTTTTAAAAATTCATATTTGTCTCAATTAAAGCCAGCATTCGCTCTCTCAAATTGCATTTTTCAGAAAAGAATTTGAGTAGAGTAGAGTAGGGTACATTTTTCAAAAGGATTCAGTAAAGTAGGGTACAATTGTAAAATGTTAGACGTCGATAGTGTAGTTGCCTATATAACTGTTGTAAAAATCTGTTAACTCAAAAAATGCTATATGGATGTCAGTAATTACATTGAAATATTCTCAACATTGTCGGTTTTAGAATGTTAAGTTTGGAATTGAATGTTCGCATATTAGCATGAAGTTAACTTGAAAAATAAGCCAAAATGTCAATTTCTGTATCACATATACAACACTTTATTTACCCCGTTATTTTCCGGGGTAGTAAGGATCTTGTAGTTTATAATCACTAAACCCTTGTAAATACACTTTCTAGAATCATCCCTGAAATTCGGAAACGACGTTTGTATTCTACAACTAGACCGGCATTGACATTGCTTACTGTATAAATAGTCAGTATATTCAAATGTGCCTTGTTATTGAATATGTCATTCTTTTAAAAAGCACATATGCGCGAGCAAAGAATTTTGTTTTGTTGCTGAGCATTTTAGTACTTCTCCGAGATTTTAATTAAGTTTCTTTACCTTTATAAAGTCGCAGCTGTCTACCAATGAAAGTGAGCAACATTATATGCATAATTAGCAAATTTCTGTGAAGTTAATGATGACCGGATGGTGTACTATTGGACAAATGAGTTTTCCTCAACTGAGTAAATTCGCAATTCTGAAATTAATATTTTCATCTAAATTTATGAATAGTCCTTTTAAATTAAAAAAAATGTATATCTGTAAATTTTGTAGATAAATGTGAAACTTTATGTGCATAGATGGATGCAAGAGTTTATTTTTATTTTTTATTGAATTTTTTACATTTCGGGGGACGTATTCATTTAAAAAAATTTTTTACTATCAGCAACCTCAACAACCAAAGTATTTCCATACAATTGCCCACCCTATTTAATGAAACTTTGTAATTAGAAGTATATGTCTAGATGCAATACTTATGGAAATAAATATTGCGCATTTTTTTTTTTTTGACACCCAGTATAAAATCAGATTTACGATGGTCGCATGATGCGCAATTGAATACATCATTCTTTATATTATCCAGATTAAAAAAGTAATCCTATGTCCTGAAAAACTTCGATGGTTAATATAAAATAAAAAAAAAATTTTACCAGAGTTATCTTTAGACTAGGTGAAAAATGATAATTATGCGATTCTTTTGAATTACTTCTTAATTACAAAAAAATTATTTCTTACAGTTCTCTTTGAACGAAAATTAAAATCAAGTTTGAAAAATTTTGATGTGCCACTTATTATTTTTTTTAGTAGAAAGACCTATGAATAATGTGATTATTAATCTTTAAATTTCTATTTCATTTTTAACGATAAAAGTATGCTTAAATATGACAATATTTGATCCACTTGTAGGTTCATTATTTTGCTTCATTCGTTCGTATTTTTACTTAATTATTCTTTCCTTTCTGTATTCGCTCGCTGTATCAAATTCTCCAAAAACCTCCTTTTATTATTGTTTTATAATTCAGTGACTTTGTAGAAATCTCCCTATTTAGTTCAGTATACTTAAAAACTATTTCGTTCGAATGTCAGCAAAAGCAAATACATTTGCCCAATCGATTATTCGATTCTTTTCTGCTTTTAAAGGAAATTGTTAAACCAATCCATAATTGTTAATCTGAAGTAATATCCAACAATCTAATTTATTTTCTATTTCATTTTGACAATCTTTTCCTCCTATAGCTAATATGTTTAAATTACCATGACCGCTCGAAAAAATGTGGGAAAGACCGCATTTAGAATTTCGCTATATATTTTCCGAAACTATTGAGAGGGGAAAAAAAAAGACGAAATTTCGCAAAGCGATGTTTTTCTGTTTTCATATATAACTAAAATTATAAAATATTTTAAATTTAAAAAATGCAAACTTTTTATTTATTACGTTGCGGTATAATCTAAAACAAGAACTGTTATAACGGTTTATTATATTTAAAGATGTCTAATAAAATTACAGCCTAATTCTAATCAGGAGAGAGAGAGCGCCTTCGCTTGATTTCATTCTTATCTTAACCTTAAAAAGAGGAAAAAGAAATTTTCTTAATAAAATAATATTGTCTTGCCTTAATCTCTTATTTTCTAATAGGAAGATAAGTTTTTTCATAAATGAATTTTTTTCTCTCTCCCTCTCCCATTTTTTGAAACTTGAATGATAATTATTTCGTGAAATAAATTAAAACTAACCAGAAACTATTTCATTGATTGAAAGCCTGCATTTTTGCTTATTTTGTTAATGCCAGTTTTAAATTTTGTATGATCTGAAAATATTTTGCAAAATTCTTAAAAAGACTGTGAAAATTCACACGTGGTTTGAAATTTTTGAAAGCGATGTGACAAGGGTTTTAAATCTCTAAACTTTGCCAGGTATGGATATTTTTTCTGAAATTGTTGTATTTTATTTGTTCGACATTTTTTTCAATAATTTTTTCCTTTCCATCATATAATAATACCTACAGATTTCCTGTCACGTGTGCCATTTGTGTTGAAACACGACCTGCTTCATTCGCATTCAAAATCCCTTCGAAAGAATAGAAAAACTTTTTTGTTTATTTTATTTTAAAAAGTTGACCTTTTTTTTTGGGGGGGGGGAGTTTTTCAGCTTCTTTTTCATTATATATGTTTTTCTTGCTTGTAGATTGAAAATGACTAATGTAACATTTATGAGGTGTTGTTTTGCTATGAGAAATTCTACGATAAAAATTTATTAATGCAATAATTAATTTTTTCCAATTGCATTTTTTAAATTATTATTGTTAAAATGATTTGTTATAGTTATAGCTACTTGACCACTGATAATTCATGTGGCATTAGAACACCATGTGATCTAAATCAGGTAGTTCATTATTGCCTTTTTCTGTGCAGGACCCCGGGGCAATAGACGATAATGGGACCTTCCTCTTTATTTCTCCCAGTATTAATCAATCG
Organism: Argiope aurantia; assembly: GCA_026543865.1. Classification (NCBI taxonomy): domain Eukaryota; kingdom Metazoa; phylum Arthropoda; class Arachnida; order Araneae; family Araneidae; genus Argiope; species Argiope aurantia. The sequence goes on from JAPMOR010103087.1 coordinate 116,333, forward strand.
CTTTTTCTAGTTATGGTTGATCATTTTCTTAAGAATTTAAGCGGCTTAATATACTTTACCTGAAGAAAAAGTTTTCTGTAAATATCTCTGATTTATCTCCTTGATAATGTCTTTTATTTTTCATTCCTATAGAGTCATTAAAAATATAGTATTCGAAGCTATTTGATATACAGAGCGTAATATGAAACATATGCAATATAATTTAAGTAAAATATATGCTAGCAAATTATTGAGTATACTATTTTTTTTTTTTTCATTTGGATTACAAAAATCTGTTTATAACCATCTAGAAATCAAACTCATTATTGTATCAAGATTAATTTTTGCGAGTTTAGTTAGATATTTTTTAATGAAAAATAAACTTTATTTATGATTAGATAATTTCTCTGTTGAAAAATGAAAATATAATTTGCGAAGTAAACATTTTGAATTTAAAAAAATCTCCAATATAAAAAAAAATCGGTAATTTGTTTTTTAATCCACTCGCTTGGGAGCCTTTCAGCTCGCCCCCCCCTCCCGATAACGCCTTCATCGTAATTATGGCTCGGATTGTGTTGAAATTATTGTGCCTTTGAAATAACTTCAAGAATGCATTATGCCACTTATATAAGAGGCTGTTGCGATTGGCGATAGGCGAGGATCGAACTCGCAACCTTATGTTCGTACCACGTAACGTGACCACAAAACAAAAGCAATTTCTCATGTCTTGTAGCTGTTATTGTTATCTGGCTTATAAAGCGTCACCACATCGATTTTTTATGTTTCAGTTTTAAATTAGATTGTGATTAATCATTGAGCTGATAGATCGCATGTCCTCTATTGTTTCTGTATTAAGTTTCATAAACGGATTAATGGGCAAAAATTTAGCTTTGCCCGTAACCGCTTGTGCTCTTCAGAATTCTATAAAATTCTACTTATTCGAAATAGTTTAATGTTTTTTAGAGAGAATGGATATTTAAATAACTTATCGTGTTGTTGCATAATAAACGTACATAAAATATCACTGGGAAGAGACAATTGAATCAGCGGCATCATTTTGATTGTGGTATAACGGCTTTTTAAAACATTACAAATTTAAATAATGGGAAGTATTTAGTTGCTTATGCTTTTTTGACATTTGAACACGGTTATTGCGACATTGAAAAATGTTTTTAAGTCAAAATGTATACTTGTCATCTGTTTTTTATTTTTGCTGCTGAATATCATTCGTGGAAGTCTTATTTCTTCCTGCCTGCAAGTATCGAAACATTTTTAACTTTTTTTATTACCAGAGACGATTTAGCTTCGTTTTAGGAAACGCCTTTGCACAATCAGTGCTATAGAGATACAAGATGGTTTTTGTGTGTCATGAAAATGTATGTGTATGAAATTTTGTAAAGGTAAATAATTATTTGGAAACTGATTCACCTTTTAGAATTCGAAAGATTTACTGAATTAAAAAAACAAAAACAGAAGGATTAGTTATTGTGCTAATTACTTGATATCGTGTAAGTGGAACACAGTTTTTCCCACTGATTCACGTCATTTAATATTGCATTAGACAAGCAAGGTAGATGTATATAACTTGCGGAAGTATCTAGACAGCCGTTTAGTGTTGTTTTACAGTTCATAAGAACATGCAGATTTTATTTGTGTGACGAAATTTCTGTATTAGCTTACTGTGGATGAACGAGGCTATTAGAAGAAATATTTGCAGTGAAAAATGAAGTAGGATTATGTTCGCATCCATACTTCTCAAATGGAAACTGTCAATACTATTACAAATATTATGGATGTTAAATAATATGAATTGCGCCTGAATAAATGTATGTATAAAAATTTAAATAGCTGTAAATTGTCTGTAAATAGCTGTAAATTAAGTCTGAAAATTCATATATGCTAACGATGATCAATCAAACTAATATCGCATTGTGTGCTGCACATTTTTTAAGGTTAGTGAGTGAAGCATTATTAACCCTCCACATACGTATTCCGCGTTTTCCGCAGGTTGGCAATCAGTCCCTTTTATATTGCATCCCGTGTTTTTCGCAGTTTAGAGTGTTTATTTTTACGATAAGTTTTTTACTATGTTATATTATCGTGTAACATATAGTATTAGTTCACTTTGTTTGAAAAATATTTGAATTTATTTGCAAGCAACGGATCTAAATAGCAATTTTTAAAAAAATTACACAGTCGGAGGGATAAGGCTTGTATTTTATGACGCGGGCATTATTTCCTAACTAAAATAATTTGATTCTCTTGTAATTCTAAGTTTGTTTGTTTTTCTCTCTCTCGAGTGGAATATTATAAGAGATAAACTAGATTCAATTTGAAAACAGTAAATTTTATTTACGAAAATTATTCGTTCATTAATTGGAAGTTAGCAAAATCGCTTTTCTGCTGTTATACTAGATTTTTTTCTTTCTGTTTTTGAAGAATATTTGAGTATATGGATACCGTAGTTTTGAATCGTTGTCAGTTGAATAAGGACTTCCTGGATACTTACTACACAATTCATTGTGTGAGTCACGATTGGTTTAATTAGTATAGGCTGCAAGTATACAATCTATTTCTGACAGTGTCTAGGTTTATAAAATCATTTTTCTTTGAAGCCTGGCATATTTGATGTATTTTAAACAAGTAGCTTTTCAATTTTTATGCTTAATAAAGTTTGTTATTCTTTCATATGTAAGTTTTCATTCAGAGAAAGAGGTTGTGATTTAATTACCTTTTTTTAACACATTCGCGGAAATGAATGTTATAGTATTCATTGTCATTATAATATAAAATGACGAGTAATATAACATTCATATTTATTAACCACATTATCATGCATTTAATTCTTATATAGTCTAACTATTTTGAAATTAATACGCGGTTTTAAAGTAATAACAAAATGAAAATAATCAACCAGTTAACCATATCTTTTTTTCCCGCCTACTTTCGACACATTTTTGAAACATATTTCTGATTTGTACCGTATAAAAATTAACTGAGTGGTTTTAAGGATCGGTAATTTTTAATGCTTTTAACTCTGATCGGACCTAATATACATGATAAATTCAATTTACTCTGCTCTTTATTTCTCTTTTTATTTCAACTACCTAAATAGACGACACTTTTCCTTTCGAGAATGTGCTGTCCTACTTATTCAACAAAGAATGCATAGAATATTTGAGATATTTGTGAATGACCTACAAATAGTAAGAAGGTTAGATTTTTAGCGCCTCTTAACTTCAAAGGTAAAGTACTTAAGCGTTGCATAAATCTTCACTTTTCTTGAGCCCCAATAAATTGCTGAATTAGCAAAAGTGAAAGGAATCTTATTTTCGAAAATATGTAAGCTCGCCATGTGTGAATTTTAACGCGCTCTTTTATTACGTTTGATGCTTGCCGTATAACACGTACCGCCATTGCGTGTGATATTTCTACTATTGTTATGGATTGGATCTATTTAAAATATCACCAGATTTAAATTTATTTTTCATTATTTAAGAAATTTTGTCCGATTACCACTCTTTTAAGATATCTCTGCACTTCCAGTCAACTTGTATATTATGAAATAAGTTGTATGAAATTTTCAAATTTTTGCAAAATTACTTGATTGGAGAAAAACGCAAATGTATTTCCTCAGTTGTGATTGCGTATAAATAAAAGTTAGTTACTTTTCCATGGCACATGCTCAATTCAAAATGTCATGCATACGCACGTATAGGGCACTGCTCTCATCACCATGGTGTGGTAGTCGTGCGAAGCAAAATGCAGAAACGCATGAATTTCGCTTTTGTTATCACAGAAATATCTATCATTCATTAACTCGGAAGGCTGAAAGGGTCTGTAAATCTGAGGTTCGAACTCGGAACGGATATTGATGAATTTAAATTGAAATTACGTAGAGGATTTCCAAGTTTGCTCACAACCACTGAAGCATAAAGAATATTTTAGTGAAAGTTTTTTTACTATTATAGTCAGTTTTTAACATTAATTTTCGAAGTGTTAGATCTGCTAATATAATGTATATAACACTGGATGCCCACTTGAATCATTCTCAATATCGTTAGATAGGCATTTATTTCCGGTTGGAAAATTGCTGTCAATAAAAGCATTGCAGGAAAAGTTAAAGTCGAAATATTCATACAACCTTTGGACTTTAGTGTCAAAAATATATAGCTAAATATGAATAACATTAAAAAAAACCCACTCTTTTGCTATCGAAACTGACCAAATAAAACTTTGGGCATGAATATTTTGGATATTTTTTGACCATTTTATTGTCTCGTGGAAGTTCGCCAATTAACATGCAACGTTTCTACAAGTGGTCATTGATAGGTTTAAAATTATGAAATTCAAAGCTTCATAATTCTGCCAGTTTCGTTCGTAGAAGAGTAGAACTTTTTGCAGTGAAAATGCTAGAATACCGAAAATATTTTATTAAATATGACAAATGGAACCGAGCGAATAAATAAAAAATTTAGATTTCGTTATTTCTTTCAGTAGGGTATTTATTTACTCATAGTTATTAAACGTAATTATCAGTACTCATATTTATCTGAGAGAAAGTTTATTCAATCATTTCATTACATTTATTTGAGAGAAAGCTTATTCAATCATTTCATTGAATATATCCTAGCAACAGCCACACATTATATTGCAAAAGAATGTTTCCTTTCTTGGTTGACAGAGGTAAACGACGAAGTAAAAAAGTTCGACATAGATGTATTATACGTTTTATATAAAGAGCGGAACATTGTTTCTAATTGCATAAGCAACACAAAAGTGAACATATTTTGTATTTGTTATGAAGTTTCTGAATATTGTAGTAGACGATTGTTAGACCCTGAAAATCAGTCTCGTCTTCGGAGAAAACGTTTTTATCTATTTTTGGCAAAAATAGTTTGTATCAGTTATAGTCGACAAGGAACAAAAATTGTTTTTCTTTAAGATTGTAGAACGAATTTTAAATAAAATGGCTGACAATTAGTTTATTTATTAAATATTATTAAAACTAATTCGTGAATACTGTTGAAAGTGCAGATTTTAGGATTTTATTATAACCAATAATTTTAACTTTATTTTCTGTTGTATAATGATCATTTTAGAAACTAAGACTAATGTCTTTTTTGAATTATTTTAAACAAACCAATGTTTTTAAATTCTTTGGACAAAAGGCTTTTAGTTACACAATTCGTATAAAAATTTCTCGGGAAAAGAACTGAAGCATGAAATTTCTCTAAAGAAGAAAATTAAACTACTAGAACTTATTATAGTTTAAAATTAAATTATTCTTATTAATTATCTCCCTTAATTTTTCCTAGTTTTAGGATTTTCTTGGTTTCAACATGGTCTAATTCATCGTACTTTGCCGAAATATGGTAATCTTAAAATCACTTTGGTGAAAGTGGATATCTTATTTGTAGCGAAATATGTACAATTTCCTGGAATTCGTTATATATTATTGCAATTTTAATCAAGGCATACATATTTGAATATATTGCAAAATATTTCAGCTTTATTAACTTTTTGAATGACATTTTGACTACAATTTTTTTATCTTCTGGTTAGTATATCCTAAGAAATATCATTCATAACATTGAGTTTTACTATTTTTGAAACGTAGTTTGCATTCTTTGCAAAACAGTTGCTTAGACAATATTAGGTTTCTGCATAATTTTTTTTAAAAATCCAGTTAAGTGATCTCTAGTAATTTTGTTATTTGTGTGAGGATACTAAATTTTTTTTAAAAACTTCCTTTTATACCGATATGATTTTTTCATTTTCTTTTCGCAGAATGGAATCATCCTTTAAATGCTTAGATTTGTTAAACATAAATATTCTCTCTACTGTATAAATGGTGGCATTCCTTTAAACAGATATTTTTGGTGGAAAATTGATGAAATTACTATATCTAATTGTAGTTGCTTAATAAACGAGTAATTTGAGCTGCAAGGACTTAAGAAACAATTTCCAGAATAACATAAGTTTTCGTACAATTGAATGAGATAATATGCTTTCATAATAAATTTTTGTTGGAAATTTCAATTTAATACAGTAATGCATAGCTAAATAGGCGGAAGTTTCAAAGTATAGTTGTTAAATTAGTGATTTTCTAGTGTGTTTCATTATGTAAGAGAACACTTGATTGTACTTCTTCCTCAACAGAAAAGGTATATATAAGATCCAATAAGTTCTGTTGTATCGACAAGTATATTTTGAACATTCTATCAATCGATAATTTTGGAAAATGGTGTTTAACAGCCATATACCTAAGGTGAGCATATACTTTTTACTTGTATGTATGAAAAGTATATTTTAATAACTTACGCTTTGCATCATTCCACATAATTTGAATTCTATTTTTCGACCTTGTTCGCGTCACGCTGTTCTGGCATTCAAAATTCGGTTCTCTATAATTAGTTGTGGTAGTGGAACTAAAACAGCCAGACAGTGTTAATTCATTAGATAGCGCAATTTTATTTTCCTCGAATAATTATACCATGAAAACAGTATGCATTCTGAGAATATTAGCATTTGTTATCATAAAAAGCGGGATACTCGGAATACTTTAAATCTCTTAAAACAATGTTCGTTATGTACAGAATGTTCGTTGTGAATTTAGTTTTATTAAAGTACTATGGGAAAAAAAATGTTTTTCTCTTTAGTAAAATTTATTATTAAAAAGAATCCACCAATTAAGTTCTGGGTTGAGAAAGGAATATCTTTTATTAATGACAGATATTCTAAAAGTATACACTAAGAAATTTTCTAATCTTATGTAATACTAGCCGCCTTTGGCGACCAGCTAGTTCGCGAACATTAATGCTCTCTAAAATTTTCAATTAAATATTTATGTATCTTGGCCTCTTAATAACTTCCTCCCTAACTTCTTTTAACTTAATAACTTCTTAAATAAAAATATTTTTAAGCTTCAAATTTCGATTGTCACATAACTCATATTATTATGAAGACTCGAGATATTTTGTTCATTTTACTATATATATCTAATTTGCTGTCAGCTGCCGTAAGATTTAAATTTGAATTTGAAATGATAAAACTCCGATAAATACAACTTTTTTTTTTCTGAAACCAAACATTTTTTATAAAAATATAACTACAGAAAAGCGAATCCTTCTGCATTGTAATCTTTTGTGTACCACAGAATATATATGTTTATGCAATATTTAAAGGAATCATTCGATAAATTTCTGATTCATCATATATTCAGTTTTACCTTCAAAAAGATTTAAATTTGGTAAATAATATTTTATTTTAATCATTAAATGAACTTTTGAAAACAATTATGAAGTCTAAATTTTACAGTCCTTCTATCCTATAATTCATATCTAGCAAAATTATCTTGATGATTTTAATCCTCTGTGATCAAGCCTGACCGAGTTATAAAGCTTTGAATATCATTATTTTAAGACAATTAACAATTTCATTATTTTAGACAATAATACGGCAAGCTCTAAATGCCACATTTTCTTCAAAGGCGATCGATGGAGATGTCTAAAATCGTGCTGTTTTATAGAATAGAGGCATTCAAATTTTGATAATTCAAAGTTTTAATTGAAAAAGAGCGGAAATTTTTTGCATTTAAAATATTAGCGTCTCAAGAATATTCTATTAAATATGACTCTAAGAACAGAGGATCTGCATAAAAATTTAATATTTATAATTAGGGATTTAAACTGCATAAATTATAATTAATTTCATTTAGTCCATTTTTCATTAGATATATATGCTAATTAAAAAAAAGTTTGAAAATTAGCTGTTGTGCACAGATTAGAATTGATATTCTGTATACATTAAACTGCATATACCTTAAATAAAACTGAATTAATATAAATATTTTAAAACGTCAAAAAACACTTTCTCTCACATTCATTTTTTTAGAAAATATTGCATTTCAAATTTATTTCATTTCATGCAAACAGGTACTGAACATTATACTTTTTTATACTTTAAAAAATGTTGGTAAATTTGTAAAATTTAACTTAATCTTTCAGCTTGAGTTTTTGTCAACGTGATTCGTATTTTTTGAACTTTGACTTGATGTAAAAATCATTTTTGTGCGATAATATTTTCGGAGGTTATCACAAAAAACACCGAAATTTCGCTTAATTTTTAATTAAAAATTCAAAACAATCGCTCCGAAGTGCATATTCCCGACCTCTAAGGTATAAGGTATATGCCAAATTTGGTAACTGTAGCGTCAACACACACACACTTTGGAGGGTGGGAATGTACACCTAGCAGCTATACGTATAATATATTTTGAAATTTTGATTAATTAACGATTAAGGGAAAATTTGCCGTTTTTCCGCTATAACTTCCGAAAATATTACAGTACAAAAATGATTTTTACATCATTCTAAAATTCAAAATTCTTTTCAATCGTAAGTGTTTTTACTGTGTAAATGTTTTTTCTATATATTTAATCAATTTTTAAAAAATGCCTTAAGCATATTTTACAACAAAGAGACAGAGATACTTGAGAATTCTGAATGAATATTAAACGTATCACGAATGATAATACGAAGAAAGAAATTAAAAACTCTGGAAGATTAAAGATGCAGATATATTCGATTTTTTTTAAAATATAATCCGAGTTACTATCATCCTGTTCTAAATGAATTACTTCCGGTTCTTAATTCTGGTTAAAATATTACAGTACAAAAATAATTTTTACAACATCCAAAATTCTAACATTTTTTTCCCCCTTAATACCAATTTTTAACATCTTTTATTTTTAACCAATTTTTTAAAAATATTTTAAGAATATTTCCCAACATTATATTTGACAAAGAATAAAAACTTTTACCTGCACGAGCACTTAATACTTGCATGGGGGGGAGGGGGAGCTTTTATCATTGTATTGTCAGCATACTGATAAAAGCTCAGTTTAAAAGATTTAATTTTCATTGCAAACTAAACCTAGAGAAATGTAATATGTAGCACGTGTCTGTCTGAATTAAATAAGAAACATGATATTTTTCAAAAAAAAAATGAAGCAAAGAGGTTTTGCGACTCTTAAAATATCTGCATTATTTATTCAATAATTCTGTGTTACTTAAAAAAAACATGGTTTAATATACACAGTATACCAAAGTTAATCGGAGCTCAGTAGCCAATTTCTGAACTGTGTGGAATAGACATACGCATCTAATCAGGAAAATAATCGATTGAATGAAGTAATCATTGTTTTATGTAGTTTGAATCAGTAAATGTTTTGATGAATTTTATATTTTTATACATACCTTCGTTCCTATTATTCGTATTTAGTGAAGTATTCTTGACACGTTAACGTTTTAAATAGAAAGAGCTGTCCACTTTATTGCAATTGAAACTTAGTGAGTTTTGAAATTTTGAATATTACTCTCTCATAAAAACGAGCGATTTTTAGACCACTCCATTGACCGTCTCAAAGAAGATACGCAAATCAGCGCCCGGAGTTTCTCCAAGGTTGATTGGCTTAAAATTATGAAAATGTCATAAAATAGTGATATAAAACTTCAGTACTTGGTCAGATTTGATCGCAAAAGATGGAAACGCTTCATTTCATTCATTTATTTAAAACTTGGAGTGTCAAGAATATTTCGCTGAATATAATTCCTCATGACCAAAGGACTATATAAAATTTAACTTCTTGATTTTTTTGAAAAATACATTTGACTGAAACAAAATGAAATATTATTTACTTCATTTAAATATTTTTGAAAGTAAAGCGTTACGGGATTTAATTTTACGGGCATTGAAATTCTACATCTTTTAAATCCAAAACATTTTTTTCAGACTGTTTTTGTTTAATCGAATTGATTTTACACGGTGCAAGTTTACTTATTTTTAATATTTTTTTTAAACTTTAAACTTGCTTTTTTCATTATTTAAAATTTGAAAAATGCATTCAGAATTCGTAACTTTACGGTACATGTATTTTCAGTCATGAAAAGTAAGTCACGAAAAAGTGGATTCGTATGAAAAATCCCCCCCCCCCTTCTTTTTTTTTTTTTAACTGCTGAGGATCATATTTTTTAAAAAAATGATTCCTCATGAATTTCTAATAACGATTATGCTATTTTTGTAGATCGAGAGAAGATCATTTAGTTCTTAAAATTACAAAGGGTGATCAGAATAATGGAAGCACCTTAGTTTCCATTATTTTGATATAAAAAAATATATTTAGTTATAAAAAATCCTTTATTACAGTGTAGGACGCCTTTGGCTTGTAATACAGCTTGGATTCACCCAGGAAATGATTCATACAAGTGTTGAATATTATTTAGAGGATTATTGTACCATTCTGCCTGGAGATATTGTGAAAGTTCTGAGAGAGATGTCGGTGGAGGATATCGATTCTGTATTGAACGCTCTAAAATAGACCAGAACGGTTCAATTATATTGAGGTCGGATGACTGTGTGGGCCAAGGCAGATGTTAAACTTCATCCTTGTATTCATCAAACCATGATTGGGCAAGTCTCGCAGCATAGATAGGTGCATTATCATCCTGGAAAATTCCATCTCTTGTAGGAAATAAAGTTCGCATCATGGAATGAACCTGGTCAGCCAAAATTTCTTTATTTCTCCAAAGTGATCCTTTTTTTCAGGGTTACGATTCGACCTGAAGAAAACCACGACATGGCTGCCCATACAATGACAGACCCACCTCCATGCTTGACAGTTGGAAGGATTTAATCACGATCATACGCTTGTGCAGATGTCCTCCAAACGTGTACCCTCCTGTTATAGGGAAAAGTGTGAAACACGATTCGTCAGACCATATTACTTTCTTCCACTTATCGATCAGGTTTTGTGAGTGTGACATCTCTGTAGACGATGTTTACCATTAACTTCTGTGACAAATGGCTGGGAAATTGCTGCTCTGCCATAAATCTTCTGTTTATGAAGGTGCCTTCTAACTGCAATCACTGACACTGGAGAATCCAGATGAGTATTGAGCTCTTCGGTCACTTTTGCTGCAGTTGTTCGCTTTTTAGACATTACAATCCGTTTTATTACCCATCGGTCTCTTTCACTGAGCTTCTCTTTCCGCCCACTATTTTGCTTTGCCGAGCTTGTCCTGCCACGCTGTGTGTATTCTGTCATGATTTTAGGCATCGTACCTCTAGAAACGCCTAAAATATGCAATATTTCGGTCACACTTGCTCCAGCTAGACGGGCTTCTACGACTTGGCCTCTTTGAAAATATGAGAGCTCCGACATTTTTACGCTTTTGAAAAAAAATCCAAGAATTGCAGAACTTCAATAAAGCTAACACATACTACCAGAATATATACATTGCTATATATATATATATATATATATATGTATGTAAGCATTATTTTATGTGAAGCAGAATGCAGTCTGAAGACAGTGAAGAGACTTGCTATTTCGTGACGTCGTTTTATTTCATTTTTAAGAAGCAGGCATATGTACAAGCGATGAGCACACAGAACGACACAGAAAAGAAAGGAGGAAGCTCTTGGACATTTTATCCCTGGTCTTATATAACCTATGATTTTGAAAGAGAAAAGCTTTCTTCATAGTGCTAATATATTACGAGATTTCGATAGGGATTTTCGTTGCACGCGTTGAGAAGGCAGGGGAGACACAGGGAGATGTGAAAAAAGAATTGGCCTCATCAGCGGTATTTTGCCTCTTCACGCGGAGTGTGGGAAAGTTATTTTAGCTGATTCTACAATTTAACAAAGCTTTTCTTGAATTAATTAAGTAGAGGCAGTGCAATTGGATCACGAAATAAGAGAATATTTTAGAATAAAGTTACTATGGCCTGAATTAAGATAAAATCTTGAAAATTAATTAAATTGAAATTAGAGTTAAAATATCACTATATATATATATATATAATATAAAACCAGGTGGCTAATTTTTATATTTTAATGCTTACGAAACGCATTTAAAAATGTCACTTTTATTCACAGGTGTTTCCATTAGTTTGATAGCCACCTGTACATGGGTAAAAAAATATCTCTTCAAACAAATTAACGAATTATACTCGAATAAGATAAATATTTAATAAAGGCAATTTAATGCTGAAATTTGTACTTTTCTGCTTAAATAGTAATGAAAAATAGTATTCATACAAAATGCCCATTATTTATTGTTTGTCCAGTCGGATTTTTCGAAATGTTAAAAGCATTAGCATTCTGTTGTGACTATCAAATTACACGAAAATACGAACAAAAGGACAGGCAGAATTTCCTTTGATGGATTTTGAAAAATTTGATACAAATTTTCAATTTTGATATTAAGATCTCTTAATCCTTTAGCTAATTTAGTTTTTGAGCTGTGTGCAAAAATCGAACACACAAGGACAGACAAACACAATTCGCAAGTTTTTTTTTTTCTTTTCTTTTTCTTCTCCCGAGTAGGGTTCAGAAATGTTGAAATTTGAACTACAGAATTGTCTGCGAATCCACGAACCGTCTCAGTAAATAGTGTTAGAAAATCCTTGTGCTACACGATAGCTATACAGTAAAGTTTTGACCTGGAATTGTCGGGGATCCCTTGATAGGTCATACTTTGCTTAGAGAGACGGAGTGACGTAATATTTTGGGAAGAAGTTTTACCTTTTGGATGAAAGACGAATCCAGCAGTTGCTGTAGCAGGCAATGTGTTTTCAAAATAATAGGTCCATTGTCAACTTCAGTCATGATGTTCGTCAGCAATAAAATTGGACATACTGATATCGATGATGGGAACTTAATATTACCATAAATAAATCAAAACGATTGCTACATCTATCGTGACTTGATTACTTTTTCTGACCTTTGAAAGCTTTGGTGTACAAAAAGTCATGGACTGTGAGGGGAATTTTATTGCACACATCTTTGTATTTGCCGTAGCTGCCCAAAATATGCCAGGAACCTTAGAAATGCCCATAGTCAACGACATGAGGCATATTATATAACTCTAGCGACTGTTTGTTTCTTAAATCTGTTATTCATAAAATGTGCGTTCATTTACTTTGCTTTATTTTGATTATTCTCTCTACGATAGCATGTGGTGATACGCTTTCGACGCTACTTTGTTATATTATCCCGGTTGGTATTTGAAACATTTACTCAATCTAGAAATTTGTATATTCAGTAATGAAATATACTATTGAGATCCTATTGATTGCAAAGAGACTTAAATTTTACAGTTTCAAAGGTTCTTCAGAATTTGAAATTCTTTATTGAATTATTTTCGAAGTAGTTGTTTATTTAGCCAATGCTCTTTTTGCTGATAGTAATTGGCTAATGACAGGCTCGAGTCTTGATTCCATTAAAGATGTATCTATGATTTAAATCCGGTCTAACTTGGAAATCTCAGTCCTTGACTTATTAGATGCCAAGATTAAATTTTTCGTTGGGACTGTCGTGCTTAAGATAAACTGTTAAATAGATGTGATCCGCGATTTCTTTTTGTGACTCATAACTTTGGTGTTAATTTTTAATTATCGATGAGTATTAAAACTGCTGATGTGTAGCTGCCTATACTTTTTTCACTCGCAACCCTATTTTCGACAGAAAAGCTACGAATCCAAATTTGGTAATAAATAGAACACAGATAATAAATAGGAAGTAGAATACCAGAAAATAAACTTAATTTAAAATGGCTAATCGGTAAATTTTGATGAAATATTTCTAGATCGTTTTCCGTAACTCTTTTTATGTGCATATATTCATGAATCAGAAATAGCGTACTGTAAGTTTTCGTTTTCATAATATTGCTCTAAGCGATCCCACCTGAATATCGTTTCCAACAGTGTGAGTAACTCAATTCTCATAAATAAAAATCGGTATATTCAGACCAACATTATACCTGTTGCCTTAA
>JAPMOR010103087.1:130161-213267 GCA_026543865.1 Argiope aurantia
AATGGGCTGTTCTATTTTTCAATATTCACGATTTGGTTGGCACAAATGTCGGAATTTTGTTAAGGAAACTGTACAAGACAGGAAATATAACGAGACAATGTTTTCCTTCAGCTAGCAGAACAATTTGTTGCTGAATATTGAGAAACCCTGGAAGGAAAAATATTTATGATAGAATCTGTTAAGATAGTATTCGAATCCTGCATGTTACTCTATAGCTGGTTATCGCCTATTAAAATTGAAACTTTCTGTCATCCTATAAAAATGATCTCTAAAGGCGCATTTAACTTATGTTTATGTAGGAATCGTTTCCATATTAAAATTTGTCTCAACTCAGTTTTTTCCCAAAATATATAACAAATTTGGAATTCGATTTTTCCACAGTAAATTGGCTCGAATACATTATAATAATGGAAAACATTTCAATTTTAAAGAAACAAAAACTGAATTATGAGAAGTTGAAATTTAGACTTCATAATATTAAATAAAAATTGCCCTTTTTCCAATATATATGATCGATTATAAAAATTCTTACTTTTCATTAAACTGTTATTTTGCACAAATAAAAAATGTGTATTTTTCAAATTGAAAGTTTGATTTTATAATTTAAGTAATAAAATCGTGTTTCTATTAAATAATTGAAAATATAATTTTTTTTATGTCGTTTGAAAAAGCAGTAACTTGAAAACAGTGGGGGCCGTGGTAGCCTGGTGGTAATGGTTCGGTCTAGAGACCGGAGGATTCCAGGTTCGAAACTTGACTCCACCGAAAAATTGAGTAAACGGGCCTGATGCATGCTAAATCCATCGTGTCCAAATTTCCTCCTGTGACGAGGAAGTTGGACTAGGACACCGTTTCAATTGTCCTTTTCATATGACCACAAAATTTCTGCCATTTCTGATCAGTAGTTGTTCCGAAGGTATGCAACAAAATTCTAATTAAATACTGCTATTTTTAAGCTGTCATAATTTAATATATGTATTAGTTACGAGAAAATAAGCTAAAACGAAGCAGAAATAAAAGATCTTTGAATATTGCTTAGACATGTAATTAGGTCCCCCCCCCCCCACACACAAAAAAATTTCTGTAACTTAAAAAATAGAGAATCGAATAATCGATTCTATCAATATAATTTGATTCTTTAGCCTTTGAATGAAATTACAAACATATGAGAGAGGAATGGAACTATTTATAATTGCGAGAAAATCTGAGAAATCCTTGATTTTTAAAATAATGAAAAGGAATAGTTGGTTCCACCAGTAGATACGCATGGATAGTTTTATAAATGAAGATATAATTGTATAAAGTAAAATAATAAATCTATAAATGGATAAATACTGCCTTAAGATTTTAATATAATGCCGTCGTTAAAAATAAAATAGAAATTTAAAGCGATATAAGTCTGTTTTTTCTCTCCCCCTCCCTTTAATGTCTGTAAAAAAAAAATAACCGAATACACTATAAAAAATAACCGAACAAAGACAACTTAAAGATCCTCATTACGAATATTATAATTCTTTCATTTATTTTGATTTGATTCTTGTTTGTAAAGATGGATTTTTTTTTTAATTCGGTTTTTCAGACTCTTCTTACTACGCTTGTCTTTTCAAATTTTGTTTACTTTTGTGTTCTTAGTGGCAATATAGTATTTTAATAATTTCAGAATTCTTAGTTACCGATTGTTTTCTATGCAAAATGGACGACGTGATTATAAATTTGTGAAAAAGTTAATACTAGATTCCAGCATATTTATAATAATAAATTATATTAAAATTGTATTACTTTTTAGTCTTTCATTTGTATGTAATATAATTTAAAATTAAAAAAAAATCTACTTTGTAGAATACTAATAAATGCGTTTTTAAAAACTGTTATGTTTTAATTTAGAACATTTAAATATTAGTATGTGCAAGTTATTTTAAAATTGTCTGATAATAAGCTAGATTAGGGGGAAAAAAAGGAGGGCGGATGAACTATTGAATAGTATAGTTGTAAATCATAAAAACGATGATCCCAAACTTAAATTTTCGAAAGGATTAGTCATGTAAACGAAAGGGGAAGGGGGCACAATATGCATACTCCTGGGAAAGAGCTCATAACCTGTTGATCAGAGCACTGCCTCTTTATTGATTAAACCATTTAGTTGTAATATCAAGGTTATGTAAGGAAGTACATTTTTTTTTATTAATCTCTATATTTATTGAAATTTCAGTGGCAGTTATTAATTCAACATTTTGCAATGGAAATTTACGTTTTGTATTTAGATTTCCTTCAACTGCGAAAATTAAAATTTTTTAATGAGGAATGAGACATCTGATAAACCGTGGAAACTCAAGGTAGAATTTTGACCGGAAAAGTGATCACAAAAAAACTCGCACACATTTTACATGTCACACATTTCATCACAAAAATGCTCCAGTAAATATTTTGCCTTTAACAAATTAATTTCATGGGGGCAGAGCCAGGCCAGGCTGGGGAGGTGCGACCGTACAAGGCACTGCTTCATTGACTGATTTTGTAAAAGAAAATTGCTCCCCCCTGCCCTTTTTCAAAAATCCGAATGTATATAATGTGAATACAATTTGGGCACTCTTCAATTTCCACAGGAACGATTCATTTTTTACGAACGTAAGACTTTGTCTTTAAGATTTTTTACTAGTTGATTGAAGACGATTTTAATAAGTTAATGCCGTGTGGCACGTCGGCTCTTCACATTTATCTAACTAGTTCACTCCTCCAATTTTATTTAAAAAAAACTCCTTCTCTACCACAGTTAACAAAGAACGGGTCATCTAATTAGATTATTCGAATCATAGAACTGAATCATGACAGGAGCATGTTAATTGTTGTAAAAACTTAAATGCAACTTTGCATGACTTAATGATCCGTTGATGAGTTTTGCCTTCCAGAATCTACTATAATATTCCGCAGTTATTTAAATATTACAATATTTATTTAAAAATAATTTGTTTGAACTTTATATTAATTTATTTCTGTTCTAAAAATTATATTGACCTTGCCAATTACCGTTAGCTCTGGAGAAATAACTTGACTAAAGTTTGAAAATAAATATTTTGACTAAGATATATTTCAAACTATTTATTGTTTTCAAACGTTAGTGAAGAACGATTTATCTTATTACTACCAATTTTGTCCGTTAGATCCGAATGAGTTAAAAAAATTAAATCATTTATATATTGTCAATGAATTGGTTATAAAACGTGCTAGGAAAAGATGCAAAATTTGCGGATTGTAACTTAATTCTAAAAATTTACTTAACAAATTATATTTAATAAGTCTTATTAAGCTATAATTTTTCCTAGTTGATTTACTAGCGATTATTTGATTGATTAAATATTAACTTTATAAAAATTATTTATTATCAGACATCTGTAATCCTTACAAGACCAATCTTTGCAATATAATAAATATCAAAACATAATAAATTTTATTTATGAAATTTGTTTCCAAGTCCCGCTATCCAACTTTACACTAGAACCTTTTTTTTATTTGGGACAGCCTAGCTTGATAGATTAGATTATAGAAACAAAATCATCCTATGCATCTAATAAAATATCCAAAAAACTTCTTCTTGTAGCATGGAATTTCGTAATTGCGAGTGCAATATATAAGCTACTTTACAGAAGTGAAGAAAAAGTCTGTCAGAAAGAATGTTGGAATTGATAATATCTGGAAATAACGTTTTATTCGTTGCTGTGCCTGCAAATAATTACTTCCTTTAATGAAGCGTGTACCTAAGTAGTAGTTTCAAACTAAATGAAGCAACTCCAAACAAATTATATGTATATCAGCAATCAATGAAATGCTCTTCTTAAAAATAATTCATATTAATGTGTGTTAGCTTTTCATTCGTAAATTTTTATTGTTCGTAAAGCCTTTTGAAACTTTGCCATTTGTTAAAATATTTTTTTAAAAAAAATGCTAACCTTTTTGCAGTTTCATGAATTGTAATATAATGAAATGGAAGTCCCCCCCCCAATTATTACTGCGTACTAATTTTGATGAATTTGTCAAATATTGTAATTCATTTCATATGTGATTATTTGCCTTTGAGACAATTTTTGTTTCGTTAGAAATATTTTTTTTTTTCAGTCATACCATGATAAACAACCAGTTCTATGCTTATTTGTTTATACTATTTTTTTTCAGACAAAATATATTGCACAATGTATCGAAGAAATAAAAGAAGAATTGCGCCAAGAAAATATATCTGTCAAATCAAATGCAGTGGCGAAACTAACTTATGTAAGTCTATTTCATATTAATTTTTGTAGTATTCTGCTAATTATTTCTTATTTTTCATAGCATATTTAATGTTCTAAACAGTGTCTTTCTACAGAGTGAACTTTGTAAATGCTATGTTGTTCTCGCTTCATGTAAATAACATTTGAGGAAAGAAGAGGGTAGGGAGTGTACTTTTTTCATATTCAGAGTGTTATAATTTTTTAATGTGAAATATGCACACAGATTTTTATTTTAAATCATTGAACAAAAAATATATTATTTAATAGCACAAAATCTTGAATTTTTATTTTGTCAGATTTATCTTCTAGCTATTTGAACTAGCTATCCTACATGGTTATGATGTTATTTGTAGAGAAGTGTATTAATAGAATGCTGCTAGTTTTAAAACTTTGAAAGTGCTTTTTATTCTTTTTATTGCAAAATATTTTAACTGTATTCAGAATTTCCCTCATAAATTTTTCTAATTTTATATTTGGCTTATTTTGATATGCAAGTAAGACATTCTTGAGAGGTTCCAAGATTATACATTATTATAATAAAGAAGAAGAAAAAAATTAGAATGCAAAGACATTAAAAGTATTCTTATTTTTTATGGAATGTTTTTGACATTCTAAGAGTAACATTTTTAATTTCTCTTTTGAAAAAATATATTTAACTTTCATAAGAATTAAAAAACAAAACTTATATTTTTAGATTTTTTTTTTTTGATGAAATTTGTTTAGTAGAGTCCTGCTTTCATATTTGTTCATTTTTTTTTTCTTTTTCTACAGCTTCAGATGCTCGGATATGACATTAGTTGGGCAGCTTTCAACATCATTGAAGTAATGAGTTCAACCAAATTTACATTTAAGGTAGTAGGAAAAGTTTTTCGCTTTCTTTCCATAGCTACTTATTTTTTCAATAAGCAGTAAACTATAAAATATTCTTTGTATAAAAAATGTTTAAGAATCTCTTCAAAATATACAATTTATCTAGTTGGAATTTTAAAAAAAGCTAGAATAACTTTTGAATTTTTTTTTATTGGTAGTATATTTTTAATATATGCTTGATTCATGAATATTAGTTCATTATCTACTATACTAGACATTTTTTTTGTATGTCCGTGTGCTTTATATGGTTCCAAAAGAGGGTCAGACATCATTCTCTCTGTCCACAGTTCAGAATTTTTATCTGTCACAAAATAGCTTCTATATTGCTTATTAAATATATGGAACTAGAAATGCACGATTATAATATAACACTAAAATATAACTTAACTATGCTAAAATAATTATGAGGTTTTTTTGTCTGTGTGAATTGTATATTAAATTTGCTTAAACCATTTGCTTAAAATTCTGAATTGATATAATAGTATGGCCCAGTTAAAACTCTTCATTTTTCTACATGCACTTCCATATTTATAAAGTTGCAATTTTTTAGCAAATGTTCCTGTGAATTTCATTTAAAATTAATTTCTTATTTCAAAATTCCAAAAATGTAATGAATTAATATGAAATTTTTGAAATATATTTCCTAAATTCTCAATGAATTTCAATTTTGGAAGTACAACACTAAATTTGTAATTTAGGGAAGTTTTTGATCATGAAAGATAAATATCGAGATAATGCAAAATTAAGAAAGAAATTCCAGATATAACTCAGTGTTTTGATAAACATAAATATTTGGAACTGGTTTGCAGCATTTGTCTTGTTGCAATACTTTTGTTTAGTTAATTTTATTTTTTATTTGGCATTTTTGCCTTTAATGTACTGAATGATAAACATTAAATCATTTTAGTTACAACTTTCATTCAAAATTACTTATTTTGAAATGAGAACATTCTGCCAGATGTTTTTAAAAGCTGTCGGAGCTAAATTTTGTTAATTCTGCATTATCTAGATGAATTTTGAAATAATTCTTGTATTATAGATAATAGTTTTTCATACTTTTGTTTCCTTTCTTTCCTTTTTTACTAATAACATATGATGTTTATGTGTGTTATGTAGAGGATTGGATACTTGGCTGCTTCTCAGAGCTTCCATGAAGATACTGAAGTTCTTATGCTCACTACCAATATGATAAGAAAGGTAGGATTACTAATTTTGGTGCATGAGTTCAATTAAAATATCAATATCTTACAAAAAAAAAAAGCACATCTTTTCATTATACAAATGCTTGTTTTGGAACTGCTGTTTCATGTTAAAGAGAAGTTTCTTTTAATTTAAATTTCACTTTTTAAATATTGCTGTTACTCTTTTTAAAACCATATAATAATTATCTGGCCAAATAAACTCATTCTGTTTTGATCTATTTTTAACGAATTTATATAATTTCTCTATCATTTAAAGTATTGGAAGAAATGTCAAATTATTCATTTGTTTACATTCATTGTAAAAAAATTATGCTTTTTTTCATGTAATTTCACATCCTGTGAATAAAATAGCACTTTCATTGAGAGAGCTTGAAGTTACAGAATTCTCGATTGGAATTTCGAAATTCATTTTTGCATTTTCTATAATCTGACCAACTCATTTGAAAATAGCATAAATCATGTAGAGAAAATATGATTGCTTTTTAATCGAAAATGATAAAGCACGACCTTGAAATGAATTGTAGAGCTACCTCCCTCAACATTTTGTAGGGTTTTTTTTTTCTGTACATTTATTCCAATACTATATATTTTCTATGCACATTATAAATGAAACAAGTGAATTTATCTGGGCATAGCAACCTTAATTTTTTAATATGTCTATTTTTGTACCAATATTCTTATCATTAATGAAATTTAGGTCTAAATCATTTACATTAAGGTCTTAAGTCATTTGCATTGCATTTTTTTTACTGGAAATTATTCAAGGAAATTATCAAAGCTATTATCAAAGAGAGAAAGTAAGATATTAAAGTGATGGATGAAACATAGTGTACTTGTGGAGGGGTCCCTAAATTCAGCCCTGTTTAATTTGAAGCAGCTAAAGGTGAAATTTAAAATTGTATAATAATGAGTTATAAACGAAAATTTTATAACTTAATGAAAAATCCATAAATAAATCAAATATTTGATAGTACTTGTTAAAAAGAATCATACTTAGATCTTTTTTTATTTCCAAGCAATAAATTTTACTGTGGAATGTTTAATAAATATAGTTTCCATAAGCATAGTATATCGAATTTTGGGATTTCTCAATATTTTTATCTATATAGCATAATAATATCTATAAGCATAATTAAATTTGTATAGTTGATAAATGACAATCAATTTTTAACTCTTAAAATATATAATTTTGCTTTGTCATCTTTATTAAATTTAAAGATTATTAAATTGATCCAATTATGTATCATTTCTAAATTGTCTTAAAAAATGTGTTAAGATGCTTTTTTAATTGTTTGTAAAAAAAAGTCCTATATTGCATGTGTGGTTTTGATTATTTCCTTACAGGTAGTAAGACATTTAAATAAAGCAAAAAATATAGCTATAAATTTTATGATGCAGCTATACACTTTATTTCGATTTTTTTTAATACTGTTTGTGAACCTGAATTGCATTTGAAATTAGGTTCTTGATCTAAAAAATGTTATGTTTCATCTCTTGCAGGATTTAAATAGTCAAAATATGTATGATGCTGGTACTGCTATGAGTGGCTTTGCTTGTTTTGTAACGCCAGATCTTGCTCGAGATCTTGCAAATGATGTCATGACACTTGTAAGTTATAAAATATCAATTTATTGAATGTAGTGTTAATATTTTCTTGCTAATTCTTCTTTAATGGTTTTTAACTATAAACGAATGGTACAAGTTATAATTCGTAAATATGTGTTATGGGAAATAAAAACTATTCACAGGAACATGCACACAAATCCGTCATTGTAAAATATGCAATAGCTTGTCCTAATGAAAGAAATAACTTTTATGTTTCAAATATGCTAGGCAAGGAAAAAAAAACAAAAAAAACGTCAATTTAAAATCACTAAGATTTAAATTGTATGTTATTAAGCTTGATTATTTACTACTTACATTTTCTTGTATTGGTTAAGTGGAAATATTTACATTTTCTTGGGCACAAAATTCATTTTATTTTATTGAAGAATTAGAAAGTACAAAGTAAATGTCATTTGTAAAGCAAAAAAAAAAAAAATATTATATACTGGTGCTTCTGTACATGATACTAAAACTATCTTATCTTAACTAAGAATGAAATTATATCAGTCTTCAAACCAAAAATAATCATTCAAATATGAACTAATTTCCATTTCAGGTTGTTGTACCATAAAAAATAGGAATTATGTACATTTACTCTAAAATTACGATTCAATTGTTTCTTTTAAGGTTAAATTCTGATTACTTGTATGAATTCTTTTGATTTGTTGTGTACTGTATTTAGCTTTGTGGTTCATTGAAGACTTTGAAAAGTAACATTTGATAATATTTTTCTCTTATTTTAAATATTTGTTATTTTTAATGACTTTTCTATTTTTTTAGCTATCGTCCACTAAGCCTTATTTGCGAAAAAAAGCTATTTTACTTATGTACAAAATATTTTTGAAGTTCCCAGAAGCATTACGTCCTGCCTTCCCTCGTTTAAAAGAGAAATTAGAAGATCCTGATCCTGGTGATTACGAGTTATTTTATTAATTTTTTTTAACTTCCATATCTAATATATGTTGAAGCTGATTTGTAAAAAAAAAAATTGCCTTTTTAAAATCTGAAATGTTAGAAATTAAAAACATGCTAAAAATATTAGTGTTATATTTATGGATGCTATTTGAAATGTGTACAATCGATTTCAAAACGTGAGATTTTACTTAAACAGTAAAAATGACAAAGACCATTTTGTACCAAAACTGTGATTCACAGCTACTTTTTACTTATTACAAATGATATGTAGAGTTGTCAGAAATAATGAGTATATTGAAATAGCTGTAGCTAAGAAGACAGTAAAGTATTTACGCTGTAGTTTGGCGTGAGTGCGCCATGGCTTTTTTTTTTTTTTTTTTTTGTCTACTGTCATCTCGTATGTACTCTGTTAATTTATTCTTATGAAATATTTTTACAAGTGTTTAGTGGATACGCAATGCAGTTCATTCTTTCAATTGTAGATTAGGGTTTAATGAAATCCTTAATCTACAAGAGTATCTTAAGCTGGGGGATTGTAGCAGAAAAGCAGGACTTTTCTCTTTTCTGAATCATCAGAAGTTAAAATTGTAGTCCATCTAAATCTACCGAGGGATTTACTTATACACGTTTAGAAATAAATCTGTCCATCGTTCGTTTTATGAAAACAGAGAACCAAGGAATGATATATACTTTGTATTTATCATTCCTTGGGAAATGAGAATATAATGGTTATAACCTATGCACCATATGCTTGCAAAGGTAAAGCTCGTGGCGTAGTATCTCTGTCACTCGCAAGAAAGAGAATAACATACTATGGATTCTGCTACATGAACAATAGTATAGATTAGTACATCCATTTCATTTATACGATAATAGAACAAAATTCCTCTCCCACTGTAGACTGCTTTAGGGCAATGACTTCAATTATTTAGTGAAGCTGCTTAACGCTAGGAAGCTTGAATATCAATGTTATCTTTGGAACTGAAATTCGCGAGAAAAAGTAATGATGAAGACAAGGTGTACTAAAATTATGGACATTGTTTTTAAAAAGTTAAGATTTTGTTAAATTTCTTTTTTGTTTATTTATAGTTTTATATTGAAGCTTTTTAATTTTAAGGTGTCCAGTCAGCTGCTGTTAATGTTATATGTGAGCTTGCTCGAAAAAATCCCAAGAATTATCTCTCCTTGGCTCCAGTGTTTTTCAAATTGATGACAAGTTCAACAAATAATTGGATGCTAATAAAAATTATAAAATTGGTAAGTTTACTATCATTAATTAGAATGTCATGTCTATAATTTTTTTGCTTGCTATTCAAATAATATAATAATGGGATCAGACATTGAAATACTTTTGATATAAGCTTAGATTAATTTTTCCTCTTTTCATTTAGTTCATAATTTTTTTTATTCGAATAATGTCTGCTTGTAAATTTTAACCTGAAATGAGTTAACTTTTAAATCCCTGGTTATACTGCTCTTTGGCAAATTTTGTTCATCCTGTGCAAAGGTCTATGAAATTAGGGTAACTTGATTGTCTTCTTCATTTTTACTAATTCGTCTCGAGTAGAAGTCTTTATTGGCTGTAGAATTATTAAAAAGTAATTTTTTCAAATTCCTCTTAATTGAAACTGATTCGCTCAATAGATTGTTCATAAGCAATTTAAGTTTTAAATATATCTAGAGCATTTGTGTTGGTTAATAGCAGGCTATCTAGGCTGCCTTTTTTACCAATAGAATGAGCTATTGACGACTGACAGTGGCAGTTGAATTAATTAATCTAGGGCTGCATAGTTAATTTTGTTTTATATTTCTGCTAATCATATGGTAGTAATCTACGGTTTAATATTCTAAAGTTTGATTTGCATAATTGTGTTTGCTATGGAAGTTAAATTGGTAAAATATTCACTTCATTTAAATAAGAAATTAAGAAATTTTGTATTACAATAATGTTTTTAACTCTGATATAAATTTTCTATTTTCTATTAGCATATAACATTAGTATTTTTTTAGTTCATTACTATGCCATTAGTAAATGTTTTTTAATGTTCTTTACCTAGAAGATTTTTTAGAACAGCTATTTTCATATATGATGATTTCAATAAGTGCCGAAGTCGTATTTAATAAACTATATTCTTTAAAAAATTATGCGACTTGGGATTCTTCTAATATATATCATGACAGGGCTGTATTAAATTATAATTTTACTGTGCAGGAAATTTTTCTTTAAAATTTAGTAATTTACAGTGTATTTAATTATTTTATTGATTTAAAATAATTTGATAAACGAATTTTCTTGTTTAAAATAGTAAATTTATTGTGTAATTCTTGAAATTGTTTTGGTTTTCTGCAACTTTTCAAACATGTTCTTATATGCATTACCTACATGCATACTGCTTTATACACGAGCTAAAAATTCTAAAAGAAAAATTAATGCAATTTTATTGCTACTAAATCAGTCTAATTTTATTGGTTTCCAATATTTTGAAAAGTTTTGAGAAAAATTAATTTTGAAATTTAAGGTTCATGCAGCTCAAATTTTTAGAATAATACTGTATAAGTGTACAGTGGAGTAATATACAAAAAGATCAAAAAGGATTCTCCTTAAATCAGCATAAAAATGAATTTGCTGTTGAACTCCATTCACTCAACTTCAATACCATCCGAATATCTCAGCTCAAATTTTCATCAGAATTGCCAATACCCTTTTTTTTCTCATTAAAATTCAAGAAGGTATTAACTGCAAAAATAATTTTAATATCAACACTTTATGCTGCTGCAACGTCGGGATGGAATCTTTTCGGAAGGAAAATAAAGCAATGATGTGTTATCATTATGCTGGATTTTTCCTCAGTGTGGGAAAACGCTGATGCAATCTGCGTTGTACTAAATTAAATGTAACAAGCCGCATCTCCTCGTGACTTCATAAAGAAAGAAAGAAAGAAAAAGAAAAAAAAACCCTTGCCAGCATTAACTGTCAACAGATTGGACATCGGGATCTTGACGTGGTTACAAAGCAATATGAAAGAACAAGCCTTTCTCCCACCCACTCCAACAATAAAAAGAAAAACAAAATCTACGCTATTATTTTATTGAAATTTATTTTTCAAAAATTCACTGGACTTTAAAACTTCCAGATTCACAAAAATACAGCTAATATTCAAGGGAAAAACTTATTCAAAAAGTTGTCATAAGATTAATTTTCATCCGTAAATCACACCTCACTGCTTTTATCATTGGGTGCCACTCTTCACCAGTTTTTTTTTTTTTTTCTCTCTCTCTCTCTATCAGTTGCAGTCTTCGTTGAAATCTCCTTTTCGCTTTTGCAATCCTGCTGACATGTTTCCTTCTTACTAATGGCTTCTAGACTTGACCCCTTCTTCATTGTATGATTTTGCCACTTTATAATGTAACATTCCTTTCCTACTTTACCCTCCACTTCCTTTTTTTTATATATCTGCCCCTTATTCAAAATCTTCATTATTTTTGTCATATAATTCTTCGCCCGCGTAGCTTCAACTTTTTTTTATTATATTACCATATTATTCTGTTCTTAGATTTGTTTTACCCAGAGGGTAAGTACCCTGAATTCAAGCACCCCGCCCACCCTCCTGCAAATCGATAGGATGATTATTTATTCCCGCAATGTAAGGAAAAAGACTTGTTATCTTTTCGAGCGAAAGTCATAATTTAATAAATGTAAGAAAAACACAGTTTGTTTATCGATATTAGTTTTTCTTAATTTGAATACAATAATAATAATATAAAAAATTCTTTTCTATGTCATCTTTGCTTGGTAGTTTACCGTCAGGCCATAGTAAGGTTTAAGTATTGGCATTATGTATTGAACTAAGAGGAAAACGTTTGTTTGTCATTTGATTGCTGTTACTTTGTTTTTCCATGTCATTTCCTTGAATACATATTTAAAAGGAAATAAAAAGAAATGATACAAAGAACTGATTGGCCATACAAGTTGTATACTGGAAGAAAGATTGATGGAATATAAACCAATGCTGACATTTTAATAGTTTTGAAATTTTATGAATATACGATGTCATTACAGAAAAAGGGGCAGATACTTGATAAAGGAAGGAAAAGAAATGAGTTTGATAGAAAGATTGTGACTTCTGGCCAGAAGAAAGTGACATGTATGTGTAAAAGAAGAAATGAACCGACATCAATTTCAATTCAATGCAAAAACTGTTTCATAAAGACACCATTAATTTGGCCTAAATTTCGTGGCGAAGCCATTTTTCATTCTCAAAGGTTTCAAATGTTAAACTACTTAATACTTGTTTTGACTACACACCATCACATTGGAGTTAGGAGTTGGAATTCTTTTTTGGAAGTTAGGCTTTTTAAATTTTATCCTTAAGTTTAACGAAATCAAAATAGAAACACATTATGAAAATGTATGATCTAATTATCTGTAACATCAGAAGTTACAGGTAGAATTAGGTTAATGAGAATGTAATTGCTCCAAAAGAATACATGAATGGTGTGCTCAGATGTAAACTGAAGCTTTCTATAAATTATCTTGTGGGGAAAAAAAAAGTGGAGCATTTATATTTTCAATAGGATAGAAATCCATGCAAAAGTACCTTCAAGATACTCATATAAGTTGGAAATAGCTGACTTGAACAAAATCAAAATTTATGGTGTTGACTAAAGAGACCGACAGTGACTATGTAGCATAGAATGTAAACAGTTCATAAAAGATTAAAAATTTTGTTCGAAATTGTTCAAATATGTCCATCTTTGAGAGACTTTTGAAAGTCAAAGTCATTTCTAAAAAGAAGCCATATAGTTTGAAGTGAGAACATATTTTGATCTGTAACTTCTTTACCCTTGATGATATAGGTATATTAATCTTCGGCTTTAAACGGTAGGCCGTTGTTTTATTGCATAACAATGTTTAAAAAGAATTGTTTTTGAATTTTTAAATATGCTTTTTGGTTTTAATAAAAACAGGAGAGTTGCTAAAAGGACTAAAATTAGGCTATTTACAATGCTTCATTGAGCTTCAGTGTTAGTTTTTAATTATTTGAATAAAAATTCCCAAAACTGCTCAGAAATAGCATTCTCTTATTCTTTATATAATTTACTCCCTGCCATTCATACAAGAGTACAGAAATATAATGGTTTAACTTTATACTAAATTTCAAGAGGCTTGAAATAATATAGGAATTTGTCATCCATGTATAATTGTTTGCTTAGCACCTGGTATAATGTACTTCTGTTAATCGTTATTTGATAACTATAAATTTTTTTGGACTTTATACTTTTATATCTGCTAGATTTTTTTTTCTGGAAATTTGTCTTTCTATTATTGTCAACTTTTGTTATTTGAAGAGTTATTAAATTTTTATTTCTGTTGTAATTTTTAACTTTAAAGATTTTTATCTTGTGTAAACAAGTAATTGCTACTAATATGAATGTTCTGTATTGCTTTTTTGATGCAGATGCGCATGAAAGTAACTGTTGCAATCTAACACATCGATATTATCGCATGATATACCTGGGAGAGCATTTTTAAGATTTATTTTATTATGAATGCCTCATAGAATTTTTATTTGATAAATACAAAACTTTATACCTTTCAAATATACTTAAATGCGAACATTTGACATACATTTATAGAGTTACATAATTTGGGAGGAAATTTTTCTGTTGTATTGAAGAAACTATTTGAATATTAAATTTTCTTTCTCTTAGAAAGTTCTTGCTAATATAATTTATTATTGTACTTAAATCGTAGTTTATTAGGAAGTTTATGCCTTTTTATGTATTAGCTATTTTTTTTTAATTGTAGTATTGCAGTATGCATGTCGGTATTTTAATGTTAGGTTGAAGATTCATTATAAACATATAATGACAGACTTGCGATAATTGCATGACATGCCAATAAGAAATAGCACCGGTTTTAAACCTCTTTTAAAGCCTAATAATATAAATCATCAATTCTGTTTTGCTACTTAAATTTATGACTATTCTGTGTAGTTCTCTTAAATGACTTTAGTTTTTTTTTTTAAATTGCTATTCTGTGTTTTTTTTTTTTTTTTTTTTTTTTTTGATGTACATAAGTAATATGCTTGAATTTCAGTTTTCATTAACGATTTAATTTTTTGCATAATGTTTTGAACTCTGATCCTGAAATCTAAAATTTAGCTTTAACACTGATTTTCAGTTTTTGCATCGTTAAATTAATGTGCTGTTCCATTATTACTAATATATTCGATTTTAGTTTGCGTAAATAAATGCATGTTTTGCTAATCCTTTTGCTCTGGGCATGAGTGAATGTTGTTTCCATTCCACTCTCCTCAGTCATTCTCTCCCTCTTCCAGTTTGCTGTTCTGACCTACATTGAACCCAGACTGGGTCGAAAATTGAGTCAGCCTCTCATTAATATAATTCGCAGGTAATAAATGTCTTTCCAGTGAAATCCTTTTCTCATCTCCTTTAACTTTCACTCTTCTGAGGATCATTTTTTATTTTAATAATGAAACCTTATTGTATGATTGTTTTCATGAATTAAAAAAAAAATGTTCTATCTTTGTGTGATTATTTTATCTTCCTTTCTTTTTGTTTCATGACAGCTCTTAATTTTAGCAATGAACTTAATTCGACTTTCCTTTATTACCTGCACTTAAGCATTGAAAAAAGCTTTTTGCGCAACTTTTATTTTGCATAATTGTTTAAATGCATTTTGCTTTGTGTATTGATGTATATATATATTGGGATGACATTTTGCTGCACATATTATGTCTTTGGCTGTTTTTATTTAGTTTGCATTCATTTTGTGCTAACCTTTATAATACCTATGCCCCCCCTGTGAAGTTTGACTAACTTTTTTTGTACTAGTCTCAAACTATTAGGATATTTTGTTCTTCTCTATCCAGTCGGGTTCACAGTTTAGTAAAAGCCTTCTAATAGGTTTCCCCCTTTTGCAGTTTGGTGCTCTGACTCCTCTAGAACCTAGACTGGGTAAAAAGTTGATTGAACCACTCACTAATTTAATCCACAGGTAAATGCTTTTGAGTTTGTATTTGCATGTTTTTATTTCCAGTTACATTTTTTTTTCCAGTTTAATTTATATGCATGATTTTTGCTTATTCTTAGTTTAAGTTAAAAGAAACTTGCAGCCAGCTTTGCTTATTATTATTTTACTTGGGAAAGGGTAATAACATTTAAATTTCTTTTGTTATGTATAAATTGAATGTAATTTAACTTTTTTCCTTTGTAAGCATGATATGCAGACCATTGTGTAATTATGTCTTGTTCTTTTAATTTTTTTTTTAAAGGTACAATTTTTGAAATTTTAAATTTATTTTCTTTAAAGAAAGTAGGTGTTCACTTTTCTCAGGTTTTTTTTTTTTTTTTTTGCATAAAATTTAAGAATCTTTATTTTATATTGTATAATTTTTTTTATTCCGAAATGCAATAGTCATAATGTGATGAAGGTGGTTTTTTATTTTAATTCTTGCATTTAATATCCTGCTCTGGCAATATTTTGCAAATTCTTTAGCTGTTGCATTGAAATTAAAACTTCTCTGTAGTTAACAAATAATACGGCCCCTTTGAAAAATGAGTCAGAGTAAAGGAAAGATTTGTTGGTAACATTTTGTTGCAATAAAGAAGGAACAAAAGATGATTTTTGTATATTATTATGTAAAAATTATTATATTCTTTTTTTTCCCATTATGCTATTGAGAATAATAATGGATCTTTTTGATAATAGTGAATTATTTTTGTAAGTTTTGAATGGAACTTCTAATTTTATTTCAAGTACATTGTTCAAAACTACTGCTTTAAAGTTATATAAAAATAGTTTTCGTCTTGCAGTTATTACAAAAATGTACTTAAATCAAATATTAATTTGGTTTAAGTGACATAGATGTGCCACACAGGAATATTTTGTATGATGTGCTACATGAAGTATTAAGAGAATTTTGTATTCATTTTGATCTAATTTTATTGCTCTGCAAAAAAGCTTACATGTTTGTTCCGAAATTCAGTAAAAAAAATTTATATAGATTGTCCCATAATGACTGTTAGTCGTCCCCGAATTGTAGGTCAATACTTTCTAGGAACACAATAACGATATAGGCGTGCAATTCATATAGTGATGTAAGTGTGGGGTTTTAGGTAGCTTAGATAAGAAAAGAGTGAAGTTTTAAAGAAGTATAGGAATTTAGCCATGCATATGTATTTTATGAGTAAATAATAGTTATTTGCCGTCACTCTCAGTATCATTGGTATTTCGAGAAGGAACAACAATGCAATCTACAGACTAAGCATTGCTCCATAATCCAGTCTTAATCTTTCATTACAAACTGCTGATCAAGTAATTTTTTAACTGTGAGAGATGGCAGAAACTACATAGTAAGATTTGAGCTTATGCTTCAACTTTTATATTCACACACGCAACTAAAGCAACTGGGGCGTTTAAAAATCAATGAATATTATTTTCATGTATGAAACTGAAAACATGTTTAGTTTGCTGTTATATAAAAAAATTCAGCTACATACCTGTTATATTGCTTTGTCACCAGGTATTTGTTACTTACAAATACAAGTACCATTGACAATTGGTTTGGGGCATCTAATATAACACTAATTGCAGATAGCTAAACATGTAGAAGAATAACATGAATATCTATTATTTTAAAGTGAATTATTAAGTTAAAGAATAAAATAGTATAGTAATGATATGAAATGATTTTGTTGAACATATTCAACACTTTCATTTAATTTATTTTCTGATCAAACTAAAGTGTTAGGAACTTATCCAAAGTATTTTTTTTAATTGAATTGAATGGTTTCAAAATATGTCCATGGATCACTTTAAAAAAAAAAGTGATCCACTTATATTTTTCCTAACTGCTATCTTAGGTGGAAGAGCAATAAGAGAATTCCTGCAATATTAAAAAGCATTAAGTAGCGATTTTCAAATAGATTTTTTAATTATTTCCTGTCAGCATTTTACTTCTGTAGCATTCAATAGTATACATAGGAATATTGCAATTTCTAGAAATTCTGTAGCAAATACTGAAAAATGGTGAAATATTACACCACAGTTGTAATCTGCGACAAAAATTGGATTCGATTAATCAACATTTGGTTATTAA
The DNA here is from genome assembly GCA_026543865.1 of Argiope aurantia. Taxonomy (NCBI): domain Eukaryota; kingdom Metazoa; phylum Arthropoda; class Arachnida; order Araneae; family Araneidae; genus Argiope; species Argiope aurantia. The sequence goes on from JAPMOR010103087.1 coordinate 148,141, forward strand.
CAAAAATTAAAAGAAAAGGTTGTGGAAAAAGTACTTTCTGTAATTGAGTTGATTGAATGCATTTTAAAAGTATTTGAAGCTTTTTAGAAATTATTTTGGATAATTTATTTTATTCCTGGACAGAATACCTTGCATTGCAACATTCAAATATATTAGTCTTCAAAATGTACGGATATCAGATTTCTTTATAACATACACTGGTGTGCAAAACTTAAGCAACAGGTATATTTTTTGCCATAACTTCACGAGAAATCATCTGAGAGACATGAAATTCAGAAATGAGATGCAGCATTTTGTTCTGAAAGAATGACGAAAGCATAGTTGCACAGAAATGAATACAATGCATACAATATGGAATCAAACAAAAAAGGCGTTATTGAACTCATAGTATAGTTACACATGATTGTCTGTCCAAGAGGAAGAACAGCATGCAGATGTTCCTTAGTATGGGATATGCCCTCCCCTTACTGCAATGGTTGCTTCGCACAGTCTCCCCATATTCAGCACCAGATTGTCCAACAGTTCTTGAGGTAAGAATGCCCATTCCTCATTCAGCATCTGTTTAAGTTGTCGGATGTTCCCAGGAGGATGTAATCGTGCCGCAAGGCGTCTCCCCAAAGTATCCCACACATGTTCTATCGGATTTAAATCAGGGGAGCACGCCGGCCAATCCATTCGAGTGATATCTTCACTTTCCAAGAGCTCTTCAACAGCATGAGTCCTGTGTGGCCGCGCATTGTCATCCATAAAAACGAAGTCTGATCCAATGACACCTCGGAACAGACGCACATGGGGAAGGAACACCTCCTGACAATAGCGATCTCCAGTTACAGAACCTCTGTCGAAAACGTGGAGCTCAGTCCGCCCGTTCATCATAATGCCTCCCCAGACGACAATTCCAGGACCACCAAAACGGTCTCTTTCCGTGATGTTACTGGGATGAAACCATGTCCCGACCTCTCTCCAAATCAACTGGCTTTGGGAATCGCTTGTGGCACTAAAACGACTCTCATCTGTAAAGAGGATACGACTCCATTGATGAGATGTCCAGTTTTTGTGCTCCCTGCACCACTCTAAACGGTGCCGCCGGTGGGAAACTGTCAAAGGGATGCAGCGTTCAGGACGGCGGGCGAATAGGCCACCTTTGTGAAGGCGTCTGGACACAGTAAAACGCGACACTTGTCGCCCCGTTGCTGCATACAGTTGCTGAGCAATGGCGCTTGCTGACTGGTTTCGAGTTCTTTTCGCCTGCAGGACGATATGTCGGTCATCCACTGCAGTTGTTTTCCTGGGGCGGCCACCACCAACATTTCTCACAGCTGTACCTGTGGTTTGGAAGGCTTTCCAAGCGCGCGAAACGACACTTTTGTTGATTCCGAATTCTTCAGCTACACTGTTCACACTACGTCCTCCTCCAGCTTTCCGATCATTCTTCCACATGTGAAATCGTCCAGGTGATTTCTGCTAGCCATATTTCACGAATTAACTCACGTGCACTTGCAGCGAATATCTTTAATTGCGTCTCCGTCCTTCCTTTTATTGTAGTATTGAGCTGCGCGCGCCTTCCGCACGTTTTTTGCGTACGCTGACGTCGCCTGTGACGTTTTGTTTCTGATATTTGCATACGCATGACCTTTCTCTTGAATTACGTGTTCATTGTACTGATCGCAAGAACTCCTTTTCTGCAATTTCATGGCTATCTGCTGAAAATTTGCATTGTTGCTTAAGTTTTGCACACCAGTGTAGGTGCAATAATTTTTTGGTTCATTTTTGTTATATTCAGACTTAAGCCTCATTAATTAGAAAAATAATTATATTTTAATATCACAAGATTGTTGTCAGCTGTCTCTAACTTGAAATTGGAGGCTATGAAATGCATATTTTAGCCTTCTGTTGTTAAGTTTTTAAGCTTGACTGTGTGCAGAATTATTTATTAATTGTAAATATGATGCTTAGAACTGAACCAGAACCTGATGCAGATCATTATTTTTGAAGTAAGCATTTGGTTCATTTCCCTCTATTGACATTTCAATAAACAACTTTCTATGTTGCAGTTGTCTTATATATTTTCTATCACCCTACATTTCTGTTTATCTTCAAGTTGGGTTTGAAATGTTTGTTATATTTAAAAACTTTATTTCATCAACTTTTATCTGTTTTTTGTTTCAATTTCAAAAGGCTTCTAGTGTCCACTAGGACAGTTTCTTGAGAAAACTTTTCCTGCCTGGAAAATTCTGAAGAAAATTTTTTTGATAGTATTTAGTTGTTTTCACTTTTAACCAGTTATTGTATTTGAAATTTATTTGATTCACTTTCATGACATTGCCATGGAAGGTTTTTCTATCTTAAAAGAAATTGCAAGTAGGGAAAAGTTTAATCCTTGTATTGTTACATTGCTCTTAAACTATAAAAATAGTTAATGCAAAAAGCAGTGTGTAAAACATTAGATTGAAATGAATAGATAGTAACTTATTCTTTGATTGTTCATCGTACTATTTAAAGAAAAAAACTGTTATTTGAAAGTCTCTTAAAGATTTTTGGATAAAAAATTTATCTTATAAAATCTAAAAAAATTATCTTAAATTATATTATCTAAAAAACATATCTTAAAAAAAATAAGTTATTGACATAAACGATCTTTGTTATGGGAATATAAGGTATTCAAAATATTTTGCATGCATATTTAATATGAAAAAGTAATTTTTAATATGTGAAAAAAATTTAAAGATTAATTAAAGTTTTTAAACTGCAGCATGTTAAATTTTCGCATAAATCGAAGAACTAAACCATCTTATTGGGGACATGCAAAATTCAAGTGCATTTCTGTGAGCAGTTTTCCCGTTGCATTAAGTTTTCGGTATTGCTCCTGAAGCGATGCAGTTAAGGGCATATTCAGAAATTCAAAATATCGACAGCTTTTTGTATGACATAAAAATGCTGTTGATCATGTATTCCTTAAAACAAATAATGTTTTCGCATTGTTGTAATTTAAAAATATATTCAAAAAACTTCATCAGCGGCAGAGAATATGAAATCAAAGTAAAAAAAAAATCAATTTCTATATTATTTTATTAACATTAGTTATTTTTAAATGTGGAGGATAATCTGCCCTTGTAATAAGTTGGAATTTTGCTTGTCAGTTCATATAATGTCACTTGTAGAATATAACTAATTCTAGAAAACTGAAATTTTATTTCATAGTTATTACTTTGTAGGGTCCAACTATTTAATTTTACAAACATTCTAACAAATTATTTCTCTAAATAATTTGTGGATAGCAAGCTCCATATTTTCTAATTGGAAAAAGAAACATTTGCGTTTGTTGAAATTACTGATTTCATAAGATTAATTTGCCGTACTTATAATTACTAATTAAATTTTAATTATAATTAATTAAATAATAAAAAGTAAATAGAATTCTATATTTTTTACTCTTATAACAAAACTTTCATTTTAATGTTTTCAGCGTAATGGAGAATCAAGCTCGGGTGCAATTTAAGCAAAACTTTCAATGCTCTTGAATATTTCTTTCCTGAAAAGGATCAAGATTTTTTTTTTAAATTTTCTTTGTAAATATTTTGTCATGAATGAAATGGGAAACGATTTTACCATGTGGTGTGAAGCTTTAAAGATTCTTTAAAAGTATATATATATATATATATATATATATATAAAGGTATATTAACCAAAAGTTGTATTTCGGTTATTTTTCCCATGGGAAATCGATTCATGACGTCAAAGCGTATTGCCATGGAAAATTTCAAAGTTTGTAAATTTTAAATATGTAGATAACATCCATGAAAATTTTAGTCACGACTACTTTTTAAATAATACTTTTAGTTTTCAGCTAGAATGAACGATTGCAAAATAAATCTGGGTGCACCACTTTTTTTTTTTTTTTACATGACTACATTATAGAGTACATGCGTTTAAATTTTTATTAATTTTTCTCTGCTTTATTTTGTAATAAGAAATTGAAATAGTATTTAACTAAAATGCTTTAATGTCATTTATTTCAATATTGATAATGCTTTGTTAATAATGGCATAAGAATTTCATATTCCATTTTTAAACATTTGCAGTACCTCAGCGATGTCACTTCTGTATGAATGCATTAACACTGTGATAGCTGGTAAGTTATGTTGCTTGTTAGATTATTTACAAATAGCTGGATTTGCTTATTTTTTCATCGGTTGTTAGTAGTCTTAACTCTAAGATAATTTTATCCCTTGAAATTCTTATTGATTGTTAGAATATTAAAAGCCAAAAATATCAAGTTTGAAGAACTTTAAAAATAAAGTAATATGTTGACTCAATTATTAGAAAATTCAATCAAGTACTCTCAAGCAATGCCAATTATTTAACCCTAATTTCCCATGCGATTTATATTTTATTTTTTTATATTTGGCAACAGGACACCATTCAGCATATGCACTGCTCATTTCAGAATTCCACCCTTATTACTTTTGGACGATTTTATTCCACAGAGGAATGCTGTAAAAAGCAAGAGTACTTTTCCAGAGTTTGATAGCCGTGTTTCTTTTTCAGTTTTTATTTTTATGCGGTTTATTTTCATTTTCTTTTTCAATCGTACTATTTTAGTTCTGGAAACCTGCCTAATGTTGACATATATTGTTTGATAAAAAATAAACATTTCCTCTATTCTTCATCTCACTCTTATTTTGGTGAAGTCAGAACTATCTCATGTACAGATTTCCGATCTGAAAATAAATAGTATATCAACATATTTTTCTTTTTTATAGTCACCCCCCCCCACTCTCTATTAAACACATCTATCCCTTCTTAAAATGCTCTGAAAATGTTTTCTTTCTTCCTTTTTTTTTTTTTGTTTAATGTGTTTTCCCATCACCTAATAAAAAGGAGTACGATAGATTTTGTCACACATTTTGCTGTGCATATGAGATCCAACTTTCCAGAAAAATTCAAAAATTTTATTCAAAATTCTGATTCTGGAAACCAGGTGAGTTTGCAATTACGGAAAGGATCAAAAATCAATTTATAATTGTATCAAATTGCAAATGATATATATTATCAAATGTCATATAGTATATTTAGCCATCATGTGTAATGATTTTTACCATTAATAAGGGAGAAATATAGAAATTTTGTCTAATGAAACTGATAATTTTTTTATGTGAAGAACTTAATGTCTTATGTCACATAATATTTTTGTTATATTTTTGAATACACATGAGACAGTAGTACTTGTTGCAAACTGGCCAGTGATAATCAGAAATTAGAATAATGATAATATATTGAAAGAATTATTCTAAATTGTTACTTTGAGCTAGATAAGTACTTTACATGCATGTACTTTTCCACCGTATCATAAGTTTGTTATTCTATTTTAATGACATAGAAATTTCAGTGTCTGAACTTTCAAAATATAGACATTTATATCCTACAGTTTTGTTTGTAAATCACGGCAGCAGATAACTTTGTTCTCTTAACTTTTGTTTCATAGAATATAATTTTGGCATAAATTTAAAATTGGAATTATCTGATATTGATAATTTATTTTTCTTTAGTTCTGATTTCTATATCATCTGGGATGCCTAATCATTCTGCATCAATTCAGGTATTTTTAAACTTATAGCTCACTGTTTTATTGTTGAAAATGCAAAATATTTTACATTAATAATTATACTTAAATTATTCGCCTAAATATTCACATAGCTTTTATGTTTATTTAATTATTTCAAGTTATTATTCAATGACTTCTTTGCTTATAATTCTTTTTAAATAAGTTTTTAAAGAATTCTTTTGAAGTTTTTATTTATCAATATAAAAATCGTTCTAAAATTTTTAATAAAATGTTGGTTAACTTTTGTGATATGAATTTGTCTTCTTGTAGCTTTGTGTTCAAAAGTTACGAATTCTTATTGAAGATTCTGACCAAAATTGTAAGTTTGTATTTTCTTGAAATTTATTGTTTCAAATTGATGTTAATTTATGTGTGTGCATCTGCGCAGTTAAAAAAAATTCATAACATTTAGATTAATTAATAAAGTCTGGTTGGAAACTAAAATTTTTATTATATGTTAGTATTGTTTTTCTGAAAAATAGTATTTATTTTAAAAAAATGACTGCTGTTTGAATACATAGAAATTCTTCAGTCCATTGTCTTTGTAAGCTTAATTTAACATATCAGTGCAGAGATCCAGCTATACTTTCAAAGTATTTTATTCTTATGGAATAGTTTTAATTTAACGCAATATTTTCGAAATACTCTATTTCTTCAGAGAGAAGAGAAAGGAAATGGTCAAACAATGTGTATAAATTATTGGCATCTTAAGTGAGAATTTTTGTGGTGCGATTCTAAATCTTGATCTCGAGTCTTTGGTTTCAAAGTGACTTGTCAAATTTAGTTTACAACGACAAAAAAAAAAAAAAAAAAAAAAAAACAATAATAAATTATCTTATTAATACAATCGCATTCATATTTGAAGTATTAAACATATTATTTTAAAATGATTAAAAAAAAGTATAAGTATTGAATTTCTGATCCTCGTAATAGTTGATTAATATAATGTAATATGACTCATAATAATTTGATCGACTTTTTTGTCTACCTAGTCATTTTCACCAAAATTTTATTCAGTTGAAGTCAATTTCTAAATTTTGAAAAAATGATTATAAAACTCAATAAAAATTGATTTAGATTGTTCAAAAAATTAAGTTTTGCAAATATCGCCCGGGCATAATAGAAGCAGAAATTCAAAATTATTTTTAATAGAATTTCAGAATATTTTTTTTTAAACTTCTGTTCTGTGTAGTTACGTTGGAAAATATATTTATAATGTACTTTGAAAAATAATACTGTATTTTGATGCTGTTTTTTAGATATTCACAGTAAATTTGCAACTTTTATGCATGGGGATAGGTACATTATAAATATAATTTAAAATGAATGTGAGATTAGCTAAGCTTGAGCTATGTCTTTACTGTATTTCGGAATTGTGTAGGCTCTTAATTTTCCCACGGAATCTTAATTTCCCCAGATGTTTGAGGATTCCTTCTAAAATTATATAAAATCGAAATTCTTTCTCACGCGTTCTTTCTTCCTTTCTGCTAACTTATTCGATTTGTCATTCTCTAAATTATTCTATATCCATGGAATTCTAATGAATAAAAATCATTTAAGAACTCCACTACTGTTTCTTCAAAACATGTTTTACGTTATTTGTAAAATATGATTTGAAGAAACAATCGGGAAATTCTTTGACGATTTTTATTCTTCATAATTTGAAAGAAATAATCTAACTTTTATCTGTTACCTGTATTATCTTTTATCTAACTTGTCAAAGCCATAACGAGTGCAGCACAGAGAACCGAGTACAAAGTCAAAAAGCACGAAAGAGAGCTAGAAAAAGTTTCAGAACTTATATAGTTTCAAAAAAGAATTTATCGACACGGTATTTAGTCCCATGGGGGAAAAAAATAAGTGGTTCTTACAACTTAGAAGCTATAGTGGAAGCGGAGTTTCAGTGATTAGAAATTACTTTTAGAGTGAACATTAATTGGAAATTATTGAATAATATAGTATTAATGAGACATCTCTTACCGTATTCTTAGTATCTTTATAGATATAAACAGAGGCGGCGTTAGCAGAGAAGCAAGGGGTGCAATTGCCCCTCCCCCTTCGGCTCGAGAGCGAGAGTTTGGTCGGCAAAAAATTTCGCCACTTGTGTTTGGTTTTGGAGAGCTGCACATTCTCAAATATAATAATTTACAAACGACCGTAATATGTTGTAAACAGTCGAAATATCCAAGTAACGGTTAAAGCTATTTGACTGTATTTGGTAAAATAATTGATAGCGTAAGAAGATGCCTCATTTTGTAGACAATTTTTGATCAGCCGATTAGGAAATCAATGCGATGGATGTCAAAGGAGTTAAATCCGCAGATTTTTATGCTTTTGATTGAGATATCATTCATCAAGCTTATGATTTGCATTACGTTTGGCAGTATATCCGACAAAGTGAATGAGAAATCGCACTCTGCCGACAATTTCTGAACTGTGGGCTATGAACTAAATGCGTTGGAAGTCCGTAGATTTTTAGACATCTGATTCAAATATCGTTCATAATTTGTACTGTATTTTGCAACATAATCGAAAAGGTAACAGTTGAATCAGATATCGCATTTTGCTAAAAATTTTTGATCGGTTCACTAAGAACTTAATGCGATGAATGCCGACGTGTTAAGGCCGCAGATTTTTAGATATCCGATTTAAATGTCGTTCATTAAGCTTATAATTTGTGCTATATTTAGCAGAATAATCAATAAGCTGACAAATAAATAAGACATCGTATTTTTGCCGACTAATCTTTGTCTTTCAGCTAAGTTGTTATCATAGGTTAGGAGAAAAAATTGTTTTCGTCGAGTATTTCGATTACCTGCAAGTGGAGTTAGGGGAATATACTTTTATATTATACATGAATAGGGCGATAGAGTTGTTTTCCGTAATTCAGAATTAAATGAATAATAGTTCTAAAATTAATCGTAATTTATTTTTTATCTTACTTCTCCCATAACGAGTTGGCAAATTTATTTTATTTATTTCAGTACGAGATTTCTCAGACTAAAGTCTATTGAATGGTTAGATTAAATTTAATGAAATACTCTTTTCTCTGGATACTCTTTTGCAATATGCATGCTAAGAGCTATTTTAATTTTGTCAAATTGTTAATTCATTATAAATCAGTGGAATAACTAAATTCCATAATTATGAATTAATTTTATTTAATATTAAAATATAGTTTTTTGCAATTTAATTTACAGGCTGCAATTATTACACTAAAAGAATATTGCCAACTTCAATTGACGTCGAAAAATAAATATATGTGGTATGATAACTTTTGAGCTATACTAAAAGAGCTGAATTTATTAAATAAATTTCTACCGAAATTCTTCAGATTCTGCATTCAGAATAGCAAATATGTTATCAGAAAACGTATTTTTAAAATTTTTCTTTTTCATTTTTTTTTTTCAATAACTCTTCGCAGCAAAATCTTTTATAATTTCGAGTGCTTCTAAATTTTTAATAGACTTTGGATAATAATGCCTTGATAAAAGAAAGATAAAAAAAGTTATTTATAGAATATTCATATATAACACATTAACTCGTTTGCATAGTATAGTGGAAGTATAGTAATCGACAAAAAATTTGAACTCGAGATTTTGGCGAATCTCCAAGTTTTAGAAATCCCTGAATTCGAAAAACACACTTTTAGAAAATATCCGTCTGCCTGCGACAAAGATAACTGAAATACACTTTGAGATAGACCGTTGAAATGTGTTATACGCTCTTTATATCAAATTTGCAGATTTCTATTAAATTTTGAGTAAAATCTGCTCAGGGAAAGTCCGTCTATCCGGTTATTCGAATTTAAGTTAACACGACAATTACAAAACGAAGGGAGCTAGATCAGTAAAATTCGGTACACAAATTCAACATCTATAGTATAAATTACTGTCAAATTTTGAGAAAATTCTACACATGGATTGATTATCTACCGATCTGTGCTTTCAGAAACATGCAAACTCAATAATTCGAAAACACAATGACTTAAATATTATAATAAATTAATATATTTAATTTTCTATGTTATTTTATGATTACAAGTGCAGTTTTGTTTCAAACGATTGAGAAAAACGTGTCTAAAACACAAATTAGATTTTTAGATACTATTAATGCATGTCAGAGACTAAAAGCCAAGGATGCCACGATAGATTCAGTAAAAATGCTAAATTAACATCAAAGGTTAATATTTCGTAACTATTATACACGAATACCATGTTAGGCGTATTCTGACATGACAAGTTTATTAGAGAGTGTGCAATAAAGTTTTGGGGGAACCACTCCCACTGTTTTAATCCTAAATACACATTGAAAAATAAATACATTTGAAGCCTAATATTTAAGAAGCTCATTTTTCGTGTTTTACATAAAATCGCAACTTTGTACATATATTTAAAAAATATTTTCTTCAACTTTCTTAAGAAACATCTTTGTATCTTTTCAGCATTCTATATTGTTCGTGTTCAAACTATAGTAAATTTTTGCTTTGTACACGCGCTTATTCGCATCAGATTCGAAATACATCCGAGTTCCTACTCGTTGCAATTTTTATAAAAATTATTAGAGTTGGGAAACTACTTTAAAAAATCGAATTTTGGCGAGAACATCAAATATTTTTTAATTTATTATTTTGGATTTCTAAAAACATTCTTTTGTAAAACTCTTTGAATTTAGTTTCTATATTCATTTTATATAGCTTCCATGGTATGAGTATATAGATTTGTTCATTTAACATGCTATGGCATTCTGGAGCAATCTGTGTTTCTATCTATATAATACAATCTAGAATGAAATATAACTATTTTTTCCAAAATTAAATCTCAGGAACGAGTAGATATCAAGAGTCTCATAAAAAAAATAGACTAAAATTAAAATGTTGATAATCTTTTGATAGTTATTAAAGAAACAGAACAATTTTTTACAAGTAACTTTATAAATTTTTAATAGTGAAAGAAGGGGTTAGTATTTGAATTAAAAAAAAGTTATGTAATATTTTAATTTAGTTATTATGGGTTACTTTGAAGCCAAATTACAGAAATTGAGCTTGCCTCCCTGTCGGATTTGTCTTGCCTCCCCTTTGACAAACCTCTGCCGCCGCCCTTGGATATAAATGAATTTTATTTTTCAAAGGGTCTATTATGTTTTTTTGCATAGAGATATGCTATTCTGGACATTTTAGCTTTCTTAGTTGATATGCAGTCATGCCTATTTGTAAGGCATGGCTTAATTTCATTGGCAGTCTACTTATTTGCAGTGCAAATACTACTTTTCGGAGCAAATTTCGGTATTATGAAACTTAGCAGCATGAAGAAATGCCTGCCCTGGCCAATGCCGATTTTCTTAAAACAGCTTATTTCTTTGAATTGAATTCACTTCCGAAAACATAATTAAAAGAAGTGGCTATTCCATTTTACACTTTTTAAGGGGAATATTGTATTTGTAACTGATAATTTTTACCTGGTGATATTCAACATGAAATTATGTTTCAACGATATTTTTGCTTATATTACTAATTTATAGTTCTTATATAATTTCTTTTTTATAGTAAAATATTTAGGCCTCTTGGCAATGTCAAAAATTTTAAAAACTCACCCTAAAAGCGTTCAAGCCCACAAGGATTTAGTTTTACAATGTCTGGATGATAAAGATGAGTCAATACGTCTACGAGCTCTAGACCTATTGTACGGGATGGTAAGTGTTTATGAAAAATATTATATTCCTCTATATTTTGCAAATTATTCAGAATATACTTGAGATTAGGCTCTGTTAAATGTTTAATTGTTCATGGAACATCAGTATGGAGAATTGGGTAATAAATATTAAAGAAAATGTTATTTTATTTTAATGGAAAATAAAATATCAAAATAGTTAATGAATTGAAAAATAATGAATTAAAGTAACGAATTCTTAAATAGGCATATTTTTCAGTCTTAATGAAAAAAAAAAAAAAAACAATCATTTTATGTCCTGATAAAATTTTCCATTAATTTAATAAAGCCAAATATTTACTACAGTGGTAATACAGAATAATATTAATAACAATAGTAATTAAAAGTGAAATAATCAGATTTGTTTGCAGATTTTCTTAATCGGATTTGTTTGCAGTTTTGAATTTATCGGCAGATATTATGTATTCAGTTTAAATTCAATACAAGACTAGATTATTACTGTAGATTTTAATAGCATAATTCTAGTTATTTTAAAAGGATAAACTGTTAGCAAAAATTCTAAATATGAATGAATAATATCTGGAGTCCAATGATAGTTGAGAAATGAATTTTTTAAAAAAGAAATATTTTTCTAATATTTTATTATTATATTAAATATTTTAGATGAATTTATTGTTCAGCTGTCCTAATTCTATAAATATTAATGCTAACGGGGAAAAAAAAACTTCATCAAAATTTTTTTTTAGATTTGTAAAAAAAATGGTACTATTTATTCAGTATGGCATGCCTTTAGAGTAAGTGTGTACATGTGCTGAAGATCGTCCTTGCACATTTCACCGAGAATCAAAGTTAAGAGTCCATTTCTAATAACCTCTGTTTAACCTTAAACTAGTTTTATGAAGACAAATCATGTTTTTGCATTTATATGCATATGAAATATTAATTTAGAACCATTTTCTGTTTTTAATTTAAAGGTAGCCATTTTCTCCTTTCTTTACAATATCTAGTTTTAGTAAAAAATGGATATGTGTTACACGACTAAGCACATAACGTCAAGATAGACGACAGAAGAGACAAAAATTTCAGTCACAAAATGGTAGAGAATGATAGGGGAAAATAATTTAGCAAAAAAATATGAAATTATTACAACACTCACTAAAATACTCAAAACAAAAGTTAGCCGTTTTATTATTTATACGCGAGGAATAAAACAAAAATGCGAAGTGTAATTTTAATGGATTAACGAATATGTATTATGTCGGTGAAAGCATACGAATTTCATATAGTCAGACAACTACTATGTAGAATTTATCTGCAAACATAAAACGTCAGTGCAAGCATTTGGCCTTAAACTACTTCATTGAATGTATTAAACTTTCCAAAGAAAATTTTGATTTTATTGTCTATAGTTTTTCAGATACAATTTCATTAACTTTTGAATTTACTAAAAGCACTACAAAATATCTTAATGTGTGGCACAAAGGCATTTTCTTGGGCCTAGACACTGCGTTCATGGCAATAATTGACTTGGTTTAATAGTTATATGAACTGGAATGGACTTGAATGTTTTCCTTTTATATTAATGTGACTACGAGGGGTGATCCAAAAAAAAAGTTTACAAAGCAAAGGAAAAATGCTTTATTTACAATAGGCACAAGATACAAATGGTAATTAAGAGATGTGTGGCGGTGACTTCTCTACATAATCACCAAACCTGTTTAGTCATTTATCACACCCCTGGACCAATTTGTTTATCCCTTCTTGCTAATAATCAGTTCCCTGGCTTTGAGCAAGTTTTCAACACCTTTTTGGACATCCTCGTCTGATATGAACCTTGTTTCGAAAAAATGTTCCTTCAATGCCGGGAAAAGATAATAGTCACTGGGAGCCAAATCGGGGCTGTATGGGGAGTGGCTAGAGACCTCCCACCTAAACGTTTCCAGCAATTGCTGTGTCTGGCGAGCTGTATGGAGCCGGACATTATCATGCAGGAGAATGACACCTTCCGTCAGCAATCCAGGACGTTTGCGTCAGATGGCTTCACGCAATTTTGTTAAGGTGCCACAGTAACGGTTGGCATTAATGTTGTGGCCACGCTCCAGATACTCGATTAGGATAACACCTCACGTATCCCAGAAAACGATTGCTATAACTTTGCTGGCAGAGTGTGTTACCTTAAACTTCTTCCTCGTCGGTGATCCAGCGTGCTTCCACTCCGTTGTGGCTGTTTTGGATGTGGAGATGAAATGAGGCAACCATGTTTCGTCCCCAGTAACGATGTGATCAATGAATGGTTGGCCGTGTGCGTGATACCGCTGAAGAAATATGAGGCTGCACATCATTCGAATGGCTTTATGCTCCTCAGCTAATGCACGTAAAACCCTTTGGACACAAACTTTGGAATACCGCAACACATCCGTAAGATACGCCATACCTCATACAATACCGTAGCTCATTCCAAGCTGTGAGGCGATGTCACGCATAGTTAGTTACTCGTCGATCCCTTTGGATCATTTCTTCAACACGTGCCGTGTTTAGTTCGGATGTTTCAGAAATTGGACGTCCGCTCGCTTCCATATTGCGGCTTCCCACTTTCTCTCTTCCCGCTACAAAAGAACGACACCATTTCGCTACCTGTTGTCTACTGATTGCTTCGCCCCCGCACACTTCAACGATTTATCTGTGAATGTCTTATGGAGACACATTCTTAACCCATAGAAATCGTATCACGACTCACACCTCTGTTCTAGGCAAATTCTCTAGATGTCTTGCTATTACTGTCGCTGTTTCAGGTCTCAGTACTAACACTATCTGCTCGAACGACCGGTCTAAGACAACTAGCGCCATCTGTCTCCACTCTGGATAACAATATTCCCATCCACAAATTCTACTTTTCAAATATTGCTGCTTTTTATTATTATTATTATTTCTCGTATATTAGTGTTTTATTCATCATTTAACATAATATTTTCTGATTTAATGTATTACATAATTATATCAGACTTTGAATTATGTTCTTTCAATGTACTTATTCTTCATAGGTTTCAAAGAAAAATTTGATGGAAATAGTGAAAAAGTTGATGTCTCATATGGATAAAGCTGAAGGAGCTCAATATCGTGACGAATTGCTTTCTAAAATTATTGATATTTGTTCACAAAACAATTATCAGTATATTACAAATTTTGAATGGTGAGATCATGTTCGTCCGTTTTCTTTTCTTTTTGTTGCAGTTTGACCAAAATAAATTTATAAAATGCATATCAGTCAAATACAGTGACAAAATAATTTAATTAATTTAAACCCTAAGAATTATTTTGTGGGAGAAGCCCTTTTAAATTGATGCAAACCTTGCAAGAATTGCTTGGCTTAATTATGAATTGAGTAATTTGCCAGTTGGGTGTCCGAAAAATCTGCGTTTTAATGCGAAAGAAATTTTAAAATTTGCGCCATTCCTGTACTTTCCATATTAAAAGTATTCCTACAGCAGATTTGTAAAAAATGAGAATATAAATATTTGATTTCCTAGATAACTTGTGCTTCCCAATCATTATAAATAAACTATATTAAGGAAGTTGTGCGGTATTTAGTACTCTAAGCTGAATAAATAAGCAAATAAACGAATGAAAGTATCAGAAATGATTTTCTTGCTACAAATTAGCATTTTTTTCCTGAATATTTATTTATGTATATTATAAATTGTGTAGTTTTTTAAGAATACTCTTCATGAACTAAATCTCTGATATATTGCATTAAAAATAGATTGAACAAACTCCGAAAATTTCCTCCATTAAACAAGAACTTTTTATTTAAACTTTTATTTTTTGAATGATTTTATTATCAATTTTTCAATTTGATTTTTGCATAGTTAGATATGATTTGGTGCAGATTAAGTTCATGAAAGAGAACTTTAAAGTTAAAATAACATAGTTAAAGATTTTTAATTTCAGTCTTTAGCTGACATGTACTACCTGCTGTCAAAAGTGGCATCGGGATATAAAATATTTTAATAGGGTTTATAGTATTCTGACGCCTTTTTGGTTTATATGAAAGCTAAATGCATAAACTATGAGGAAGCAAATTTCTCTGCAATCGGTATATTTTTTTCTACATTTTATTAGAGCTAGGGAACTAAATAAAATAAGATTTTACTTATGATCTTCACATTTTTTTGTATCTATTTCAATGTCAATTTCATTAAAAAATAATGCAAATGACCAAATATTCATTTTGCACTATTGATTAAATTTTGTTTATTGTAGTTCAAAAAAAATTGATGCAATTAAATTTTATATGCGATTTCATTAATTTACTTTTTTTATATGCTATATGTCGAGATCTTATATCTTAAGGAAAAATAAATAGTTCATATGTATCTTGCATAATATTCATATCAGATCTGATTAATAAGTTTCATTATTTGATTTTCTATTTCTACCTTTTTCGGTATTTTTGTTTATCTGTTTCTTTATGATAGAATATGAAGAAACTTGCTTATTTTCTCCTTAATTAGCTTTTATGCACTCTACAAGATTATACATGAAGCATACTTATTAACTTTGTATAGAAACTTGCCATTTTTGCTCAAAATTTAAGAATATTTAACATGCAAGAGTTTGAATTCAGTAAATGTAAATTATAAATATTTATTATCCTATGATGAAGAGTTGGGTCATCAGCCATATATTTGAAGTAATAACCGTAGTTCTCTTAACTACATTAAAATCTTCCTTGAAATTTTAGTAATTGTATTGAGACCACAAAATGAATTTGACAATTCAAACGAAAATAGCGAATAAGGATGAATTAGATCTGATTAGATTACATTGCGAATTAAGGATGTATGAGATACGTTTTGAAGATAACATGAAATGTAAATATCCTAACTGTTTTAGCATGTAATGAAGTTTAAGTTCATGTCCCTTATATTTATTAAAAATGTATTAGGTAAAAGATTCTTTAATAATGGAAAAGATTTAAGATTTTCTAATTTAGTAATGAATAATTTAAATTTAAGATTCATTAAAATATTCAGATCATAATAATTTTTATATTTTATATATTCAGGTGCATTACATAAAAATATTTAAATGTATATTTAAGTAAACCATAGCACATAATTAAATACTTGCAATAAAATGTTAATTTATTATTCCCAGTGCATAACAAGTTATATACATACATGCAGATGAAAACGAATCGGCATTTGTGAAAAACATAATTATTTTTTTTTCTGCTTGTAACAAAGTATACACAAACAAAAGTAAAAAACGAAAGATCTATTTTATTTTATATCTTTCTTTCACACAGCAAAACCTGTGATTTTTTTTTTTTTTTAAATGTTGACTACAGTATTGATTCAAGCAGTCGGAACAAAACTAATTCTTGAATTTCCTTTTCTGGAAAGGAATCGCTATATTTTCACAATTTTTTTGATGAAGTGAAACTTTGTCATGCATCAATTAGTAATTTATTACAGCATGTAGATTATATTTTTAAAGATAGTTTTTATTTTTGATAATTTAAAAGAATTTTTTGGACTTTTAAAGAAAAGCAAGGAGCTTATGTAGCAAATATGGCGGACAATCTCTTAATAAAAATGCAAATTATCTTTAGATGTAATCAATGTATATTAACTAAAATTTGGATTTTGAATATTTTGTTAATTCCTTATGAAAATTTTAGGCACTGAAATTTTTAGTACAGATTGTTTCATTTAGAGTGGATGTAGACATTTTTTCTTTTTAATTTCCTTGTATGAAAAACCGCAGCAGAATGATGTTTGTTAACTGTCCCTCTCGTTATTAGGTATCACTGCGTAGAAAAATAGAAACATGCATCTTTGCAAATATTCTACGAATACGTTGGGGGAAAAAAATATCCTTTGGAGATATCGTAAATAACTTAAATTTGTAATTCCATCTTATGTCTTGTTTTTTCTACATAATATTAAATATATATATTGCTAGATTTCTAAAAATAAATTTAACTTAGGATCCTAATTAAGGCGAAAAATAATGGAATTCATTTAATTTTCCTATTTAGTTGTCCATTGCTTGTTCGTATAATTGTTAATTGTATTATCTACAAAGAATATTGTACGGAATCGCTAGATATATTTTGGCATCATTCACCATACATTCAAACAAAACATACCGTTTTAGGTTAACGATCTTTTAATAATACTATCATACAAATGTTCAATTACGAGTTGTTTCAATTTGACTTTGAAAATGCATTTCAGCAAAATTTATTGTCCTTTAACAGCTTAACTGTTTTGTTTTATCTATTATATAATTATATATTATCGGTTTTTTTTTTTTTTTTTTGAAAATGAATTATAGTATCAATTCAGGAGCATATAGAGCACTTGAAATGTTTACTTAATGCAAAAAGAAAGAAAGAAAGAAAAAAAAAAAAAGGACCAATAATAACGTCTATGTATACTTGGATTATAAGATGAAAAATATTATTTCGATGCACGAATACCACTACTGAGAAGTTAAAATCTACTTATTACAATGACTTGATTTTTTGCATTATCATTTAATTTATAGGAAGAATAGCAGATGTTAAATATGCGTACTTTAATCTGATGTACCAAGTTGTTGATATTTATTTGCAAAATAGTTGTAGGTTGTTTGATATCCCTTTTTTATGTTCTTTCATCTTGGCGTAAAGAGCGATATAGAGAGAAAATCAAGTGAATTCTAAGTTTTTTTAGATGCATTAACAAGGAGAAAGAAGTTGCATTGAATTTTTTGTTATTTATTTAGATTTTTTTTAATTTAGCTGTGTGCTAGTTATTCTGTGGGATCCCCCACCCCACCCCTATTACAAAATATAAATATTCCTTTTTTGATCCTTTAAAATTGAGCTAACAATGGAATTTCTCTAATATACGAATTAAAATCCATCAATTTTTTTAAAAAATTTTTTTTCCCATTCTTTGATTTAATCTCAATAGTATTAGACGAGGGTATCTACAATTCAGGCATATTTCTTAATACAGTTCTTTTTTATTTGTGAAAACTTTTTTAAAAAATAAATGCCCTTAGTGATATTTTCTGAAATTACCTTCTAGTACATTGATAAATATAAAAGAGTTAAAATTGCATCACTATCATAAATAATATAATAGATCAAGTATTGCATTATTTTACCTTGTGGAATTTTTATCATCAGGTATGTAAGTATACTGGTGGAATTGACAAGGATTGATGGAACTAAGCATGGCTCTGTGATAGCATCACAAATGCTTGATGTTGCTATTAGAGTCCAAGCAATCAGAAATTTTGCTGTTTCTCAAATGGTGAGTGACAGTGAAATTTTATTTCACAATTAATACGCGAATGAATAACATAGCATTCATAGCTGTAAAAAAATACATTACTATTCTATAGGCACCATGTAACATGCAAGGAGAATAATTATTTAAACATGTGTATGTTTCAATTTAAATTTTCTCTAATAATTTGCTGCAATATTTTTAATTGGCTTGATAAATTTAAATTTTCAGTAGAATCATATTTGAAACTATAATAAAATTTTAGGTAAGACTTTCATGTTACATGTTAGCTATTGAATGGTAGTGTATGTTTTTAAATACTACATAAGTGATACTTTGTATATATGTATAAAATATATATTATTATTGATTTAATTTAGAAATATATCAAAGCAAATCAGAGATAAAAATTTATATTGAAATATTTGAATAATTACCATTCTTTGTACAGATCAAAATTTTGTACAGTTCCTTTGTACTCAAAAAGGAACTTGATTTCTATAATAATTATGAAACATGTATTTGTGTTAATAATTATTTCTTGTGTATACAAAATATAAACAAAAAAAATTGTGTATGCTTATAATAACGTATACAAACGCGAAAATTGAAAGCTTTTCTCATTGTGTGTGTGTGTGTGTGTGTGTTTTCCCTGGTAGTCTTGTTTTTAAAATTTAAATCAATGATCATTTTAAGTTTATTTTATAATTTGCAATCATAATATTGCTTAAGATACAAATATGTCACTCTAATTTTTGAATTATTCTGTAATGTAAATTGCAGAAATATTAAAATCTACAGTGACTAAGAAATCATATACATTGGATAGAAAACTTGAAATGAAATCGATTCTAAGAATTCGGAAAAATAATTTGACTTAATAAATTTTTATTCTTAAAAATGGAAGGATTTAAGCAAATGACACTATCTAACTATGCACTTATTTTAGAATGATTAACTTTAAAAGCAATTCAAAGACATTATGAACTAAATAAACTTTACATTCTTACCATTTCCGTGAGGAATGGTTTAATGTAATTTAAATAATCTACGCTTATTAAAGCTTACATTTATGGAATAAAAATAATTTGAACTTAATATACTGATATTTATGAAGAAAAACAAAATCAAAAATTTATCACATCTTTATTTTTACTAAACTTGGCACATCTTTATTTTTACTAAACTTGGTAGGCAATGCTCAAAGAAATTTAAATCTATTTAACAGCAGTAAATGGTAATCATAGAATACAATGATTCTAAAATAGGACTGCTGATTGAAAGAATTTAAAATTAAAAAGATTTAAACCTAATAAATTTTTATTTATTAAACATGATTGAAGCTGACTACAATTAATAAAATAATTTATATTCGCCAAATTGACCATGAGGGTATTGAAAGTTTAGTTGTGATGTTAAAATGAAAAGTAACATTGCAAATATTCTAACTGAACCCGAAAATGATCTTATAAATCATATGGCGTTTATAAATTTCTCTTTAGAAAGTAATTATACATATGTAGGAGGAATTGAAAGAGCCTTACCTGAATCGCCGACCTCAGCTGTCTTCAAATGAGCAGTTACTTAAGATGTACTATGCTATTACTGAATGCAACAAGATTTCATAAAATATTTCAAAATTTGTTGTGTTGTAACATTTTAAAATCAACTCGAATGATGTTTTTTTCCTTCTAATTTTGATATAAATTGAAATTTTTACTGAAACTAAAGTGTGTTTTTTAATTATTGGATCTGGAGCCCCCCTCCCCACATATTACTATATTAGTGACACTTGTTCGATTCTTAACTTTTAAATGGAGTTTTAAAGTTGTGCTGATGAGGAGTGCTTTTATCAGAATTTCACTTTAGTTTAATTGATATTATGAAGTAAAATTATTGGTTTACATGTATATGGTTTATTATGATGCAAATGAAAAGGAATTTTAATTTTACTCTGCTATTTTATACTATTTGTTACAACTATAACCTAAGGTTCTGCAAATATCTTGTGCAAGGTTATAGGAAATAGATATGCTCATTTCTTATAAATTAAAATAACTTTATTAACACGAACACAAGCAACACCACACAAAACAGAACTACGCCGTAGCGTCTTTTTCATCGGATATTGTATAATGACAGAACAGATACCTCATCACCTCCCTTTAACTTCTCTTCGTCGTAAGGGCTGTGACGTCACAGTTGCGATCTAAGAGAAATAATGCAACGGCATCGCAACACTATGCTTTGTTTTACTAGTCATTGCATAATAATTTCGGAAATAAATATGACTGCTTTCATAAATACAAAGCATGGTCATTTAAGCCAGTTGATGTCGATAGAGTTTTGCAGTGAACTTGATAGAATTAAAAAAGTTAACAAAAGGGGAGAAAGATTTTAATTTTAAAAAAAACTGACTTTATTTTTAGTACGCTTGGCTTTTTTTAATCTCTACTTATGAGCGTTTGTCATGATATTGGATAATTTTTAGCATTTTACATCTTTCATTTAAATGAAATTCAAAATTAACTGGAATTGATGTCTTCTTAAGGCTATTCTGTATGCATCTAATTAGTAAGATACTATCTTGCCTTTGGTTTAGTTTCTACTACAGAAGATATGTAAAAGGTAAGATATTATCAATAAGCTTATTTGATCAAAGCTTTGGGCATGAGTTATGTGAATATTTTTATGCATATGCGTATTTCGTATATATTCAAGTGGTGAGATTGTTAGAAATAGTTCGAACTAAGTTTAAAATTCGTTCTAGGCCATTTTACTGAAGAATGCTCAGTTTCTTCAAGGAAATTCTGACAGGAATAGCATTGCTGAAGTACTTTATGCAGCTGCTTGGATTTGCGGTGAATTTTCCGAGTAAGTGTATTTCTTTTATAAAAGACAAAATAATATTGATTTTCATTGTACATATAGGCTACTCATTTGTGTAGTGAACTTGTAATTTAAATTCATTTATTTGAAAAAGGATTTTGTAATTGTAAGTTGCTTAGCTTGCATGCTTGATTTACAAACTAGAGTTTCAGTATTTTATTTAGCATTTTTATATTTAAGCAATATTAGTGGGAAAGTTATTTTAAATAAGTAGTTTGTGATTAAGTTGCAACCCTGAGTTTAAATTTTTTACTTATGATATGAAATATGCACTGCGAGATTTACTTTTTAGAGCATCAAACAATGCACATTTAATTTAAACTGTTAAGAATACATAATCTGTGTTTTTAGAATTTGGGCGAGATGTTTGTTATATTTATCTTTTTGTATTTTTATTGGTGTTTATTTTGACTTTGCCTTTCAATGGTAAATTTGTAAATGTGAGAAGAAAATTTGAGCACAAAAGCTTTTCAATTCTTTTCTTTAGGGTTACAATAGTCTGATCCGATTTAACAAGTAAGATGTGAATTGGATTCCAAAAAATCTTGTACCATGCAGTCTGCATTTTTACTTACCATAACTGCTTGGCCACAATCCCTGTTATTGTAGCCACCTTTTTTATTGAAATTTTCGGTTTCTATTTCTAAATGTGCATTGTAAATCAAGGGAATATCAAGTACCTCATTTTAGTGGTGAAGGGCGTAGCGCCATTAAGAGCCCTTTAAAACTGCGTATTTTTGCTTGTCCTTGTATTACTGCCTTAAAATTAGAGCATTTAATTATTTCTGGTCCAATTGCTTAGTTTTTTTTTTTTTTTTTTCTTTCTGGCGAAAAATTTTTTTACCATGCTTTAAAACCACACTATATCTGCCCGAATAGGTGACTCCATTTCTTTGTAGTACTTGATCTTTCAATATTGAATGGATCTCGGTGAATCCGGAGGTCAGTGGAAAAGTTTTTTTTAATCTCAGTTTAGGGAAATATTTATAATATGAGAAGAATATATCCCTTTCATTTACTTGACTTTTCGTTCGCTTCCTTTTATTTGTTTAGAGGAACGTCCTTTCCTTTTAGATATAATTTTATTTATTGAAGAAAAGTCACATTAGTTTTTAACAGTAATTGCTTTTCTGCACATGATCACTTGTTTGTAGAATATTTGCTAATTATATTTCAACATCGTTTAGTTAATCGCCATTAGCGTATTATTTAAATATTTTTCTTCAAGTAATTTTTCTGTAAAATCTAGGAATTTTTTTTACTATATGCTGGAAAAATGTGTATTGAATTCAGTGTGGACTTTCAAGAACAACGAATGATGCAAGGCTCTCAAAAATAGCGAAGCAAAATATTTAATACTCCTCCAAAGTAACTTGAAGATCATTTGTTACTCTGGTCAAAACATACCTAGCTAAATTAATGTCAATTAAGTAATTTTTTGCGACGTTTTTAAAGTGAATTATAACCACGAAAAAAAATTGTGTTTGATCTTTCATCAATCTTCTCAATTATAAACCTCTGAAAAACACATTCTTGGATTGTCTTCAAAAAATGCAAAAACAAGATCACCTAGAATTTCTTAACACCCAATTTCTGTTAAATATCGAGCGAAATTCGGGAAGTGTGTGTGTCTGTTTTTTTTTGTTTGTTTCATTGCAAGTGCAGTAACATCAAAACACAAAGAGCTGCTTCGATAAAATTTGGTACACTGTTTTAGCATCAAAAATATAGATCCATATCAAATTTTGAAGCAAACCCAACAATCGCATGCATGTAAACATTTTAACACCCTCCCCAACAGCAACAACTAATATGTTTGGCCTAATATGTCGTTTCTAAAATCATAGTTCTGTCACAAATTTAAATTCAAGTGGCCAATCCAAATCAACTTGTTTTTACTTTATTGTGGAGCACAAAATACTCGTGTAGGATTCTGGAAGGAAAAAAAAATCTGTGTACTTATGGCTAATTTTTAAATCGGGAGCAGGAGCAATTAGTTTTATTGAGGTGTGTGCCAAAAAGATTTGTAGAAACTACTTCCGTTGCTGTCTCATAAATTGTTGACCGTATTAAACTATTTTTTCAAATGCATCAGAGTGATGACCCATTATACATGCTTGTATTTGATTATATATGTTTAGAATTTAAATTGATAATCTAATTTTTAAACAAAAAATAATTTGAACATTAATGATAAATATTAATTATAATTATTCATGTCATAAAAATTATTTTATATTTTTTGAAATTTATTTTACGTGCATTCAATTACGTATAAGATATATAAATATCTTTTTTTTAAAAATGCAAAATACATTATCTTTCACTATTGTATAAATATAATTGGTCATAAGAGCAGTGTTTCTTTAAGAAATCTATGAGAGAGCAGACTTCATTTACATCCAAAAATATTTCTTTCATCTGAAAGTTAATCATACCAAACCTACTGTATCAATTTACTAAAAATTTTGAAACATCTGCATGCACATTCAATAACTTAATGTTGCTTTCTAATATTTCTTTTCAATTATTAATATTGGGAATGTTTGCTCACATATTTCAAAAAAATTATCAGCTGCTTTCTTGAATTTCCAATACAAATATGGTTTCATTGATTTAGAACAATTAATTTATTATTAAAATCCAAAAATTTTAAAATTTAAGTCCTATTTAACATAATTTAAATTATTTATAAGCAATACACTTACATTTATAATTATTTTTCTTTAAACAATCAATTAGTAATTCAAGTTTAAAGAGAATAACACTAATTTTGCATAAAAAAGAAAACATATTAATTAAAACTGTCTGTATTTTTTTTATTTAATTTGAATAACTTTTAAAAGAATTAAAAGGGCAGAAAAAAGAAAGGCATTTTGAAAACGAGCTGCGACCTCCCACTTATGAAACAATTGCTTTGACAACCTTGCGAAAGGGCTGCTGAATGCAGAAACAAGTTAATATATAAACTATGCATAAAGTTTGATCGCTATTTTGTAGAAATTGTCTGGTTATTGCTCGTTTATATTTTGATGAATGAACATCCTGAAGGCATACTACCCTTTTACTAAATCCCATCCTGAACTCAATTTTTCAATCGCAGCCCTCTGTTGTGCTTATAGCTCAGATTATAATTAACAAGCATCGTATTGCCACTATTTATTATTAGGAGGTCACATTATTCATTTATCTGAATTTGTTCTATTTTTTTCTTCTTAAATATTGACATGTCTGGTAATAAAAGGATTTTATAAATTTTTTGCTCATTGCCATTTAGTATCCATTATTTGTACAGTATAATCGGTCTGCAGTCTGTTGCATCTAAATAATTTTTTATTTTAATATAGGTTGTCAATGAAACCTAACTGATAAATTATAAAACAACCGAGTAACTTCCTACATGTTTTAGTTATTAGTAAAATTTCATAATAACCTGAAATTTTTGAAATCCTGCTTATTTATTTTTGGTAAAAGGGATCCCATTTGCTATTTTTGTATTAATATTTAGTTTCAATGTCAATTAGATATTTTGAAGCATAAATTAATAACCACTGAATTAATTCAACTATTAGCAGGAATTATTGTATTATTAATGAAAGCATGCTTTCTCTATGAATTTATAGAATTAAACCGTAATTTATATAAGTAAGCATTATTAAAAAGTTACTATGAACATGCATAAAATGATAGTATTGTTCAGTTCAATTTTCTGTAACTCATAATCGCATAGCACGACTTTTTAAAGTATTATATGGACTGTACTTATAAAAGCTTAATAGCTGATGTAAATTTAATGAAGAGTTCGAAAGAAACATTGAACATATAAGGAAGTACACATTCCTCAAATTACTCATAATTCTAAATGGGATTATGAAAATTTCTATTAAAAAAGATTTTTTTTATTTAAATAAAAAGAAAATTATAAACCAAAAAAGAAACTATTTAATTAAAGTTTATGAATTAATTGCATTACATTTTAATTTTCTTTCCATCGTTGTTAATGCAATGTTTACTATAGCCTACAACTATAATTCATATGATAATTTAGAATGGCAGGTTCCTGACTCCAAATTAGCTAAAAGGTCATCATTGAGAAAAAAAGAAACATTATTCTAGAGCTTTATTTACTGCATTTGCATTTTATACTTTGTTGACATATCTATTTAAGTGTTTTAATTGATAACTCTTAAGTCATTAAAATTAGTTGTTTTAATGTTAAATTGTTTTCTGAATTCGTAGTTTCATAGTTGGCGCACTTAAAAAAGGAAATACTACATTTTCTCTCTCTGCATTAGTGTCCTTTGAAATGCTAACATTTATTTACATTCATATTTTTAGAATGCTTACTTCCCCTCTCGGTACTCTAGAAGCAATGATGGATACGAAAGTAATGTTCCTTCCTTCACATATACAAAGTATTTTGGTACAAAATGCTGCAAAATTGTATGCTCGTGTTATTGAAATCTGTGAATCAGAAGATGATACAGAAAGTGCCTCTGCTGCTTCAAATTTGCTACTTGATAAAATGCCTATGTTCGTCCAAAGTGCTGACTTAGAAGTGCAGGAAAGAGTATGTATATTTTCCTTTCATGGTTTTATATATATTATTCAGCTAAAATATATTTTTATTTTGCTACAATTGTGCTTTTGTATTCTTTTTAAAATGTTCCCATCTGTTTTTATTGGTGTAGTCTAGGTATAAATTTAAATATGGTCAATCTGTGCATTACGAATAATTTAAGATCAAATGTCTCAAAAATATCAGTGGAGTTTTAATGTTATTTAAAATTAAAATGAATCAAAAAAGGCTTTCAAGAACTGCATTGAAATATGAAACTATTATAATAATCTGTGTATATGAATTGTACTAAATATTTTCATTTCTTCTTTATAGTCTAAAAAAATCTTTCTGAAGAGTTAATTTTAATTTGCAACTTGTTTCACATTTAGAAATTCTCAAATAGAATATTTTTACTTACACGTACATTTTGGAAATATTTGATAGTCATTAACAATTAATTTTGAATAGCATAAAAATTTGGATTTTGGATTCTGTTGTATGTATTTTTTAGTAATCAAATAAGGTGTTTCTGTGGGAAAACTCTTTTTGAAATGCGAAGACAAAATATATGGCATGTGAGATTAATTGAAATGTATTCTTGTTGCACTTCATTATATTTAATTGCATATCATTTATTTAATGTAGGCTTGTTGTGTATTGAATTTGGTTAAACAAATAGTCAAGCTTCAAGGAAAAGGTGAAAAGGTAGCTTCTGAATTGCTCTCTTTATTTGCTGGAGAATTGAATCCTGTAGCTCCAAAAGCTCAGAAAAAAGTGCCGATCCCCGAAGGGTATTTATTTAATTTCATTGAATTATGTTCGAAGTTATCTGTAAAATAATTGCACGGTTATAAAATGTTATTTAAATATTCTTTTATGATGATTATACATATTGCCACTTTAATCATGGCCCTGTAGCTAATATCTAAACCGTTAGAGACAGGCATATAGTTCTAATAGGAAAAATGCTTTAAATGACTTAATTTTTTTGTTATTTTACTCAAATATTCTGCTGAAAAAATTATGAAATCTAAATTTTTATGTACTCCTTCAAGATATAAGTTCAGGCTTTCTGTGAATTAATCTATAATAATTGTAAAAAGGTATCTTATGTGAAAGTCGTATAAGTACCAAGAAAAAATCAAACAAGTCAGTAATCACTTATTGGGAGACGTTCTTCAGAAATTGAAAAAAAGAAGAATCAAGAAAGAGATTTTTTTTTTCATTTAGCTATTAATTTTTTCAGAAATAAACGCAAAAGCTATTCAAATTGTCTGAATATGTGCTCACTATAGAGTAATAATACATTTCCGCAAAATACTAAAGTAATTCTCTTTCTAGTTTGTCTGTTGAAAGTCTTTTTTACTTAAAATAAAATATATATATACACTTAAAATAGTATATATAATATAATATAAAGGGCGAAAATTTTGATTGTTTTTGACTTTTTAAACTACCTGAATACAATAAATAAATCCTCTGACCGAGTGTATATACGTGAGCGTGATAAATGAATATTTAACGAAATGGACAAACATGCATGTTCATGTGCAGAAATTGCGAATTGCGGAATGAAACGGACCAAAAGAAGTCTATAGTTTCCGATTCTTTCTATGGAAATCTACGAAAACATATTGCTGACAAAAACCCAAATTTTTAAATAAGAAAATAATTTTGTATAGTGATTTTTGAGTGGAGAAACGCTTAAATAGTTATGATGGCCCATGTGTTTTTGATATGTGTGTGCTGTAACATCCAATCCTATACTTAGTAATTTAATTGGTAATAAAATAATGTACTTATCACATTTTTTTACTTGGAACAGAAAGGCATTTTAAATATAGTGGACTCTCCTGTAATACACGATTTCGTTTAACAAATTTTAATGAATTAAGATTAATTCCTAACCCTGTATTGTATATAAAATAAATTTAACATTGGCAATTCTTTTCTTTTTCTTTCACAGGCAACATACTTGAAAGAAAAGTATTTTGAATTTGTTTTTAAACATTTAGAATGAAAGATTATAAAATCTTTTTGTCCTTTTAAGAATATATTGAAAAACGGAAGTTTTCAAAATTAATTACAATAATTTAGATACTTATATTCCTTTAAATAAAAATAATTTAAAGTAATGTAAAATTTCTACTCAAATATTGCTTTCAATTCAAATCAAATAACTTTGTTTGAACATTAACCTCAAGTCTGTCTATAACCGTACAGTGCTTGTGAATGTAGATGTGAATGAAGGCAATAGCTGTCCTTTATTCTTAATATTATTAATAAATGAATAAAATGTAAATGAGTATAATGTTAAATCTATTCTTTTTAAATTCTTCCAACTTTTCCAAGAATAAATGATGGAATATTTCTGATTAAGATGTTAAGTTATTGTAATTACAGTTATTTCAATTACTCCTGTATTTGGAAACTGTATGCGCTAGCATGAACGTAGAATATAACGACGTGTTTATCCGCACGGATTTCATACATTTAAATGTGATCGTGGAAGCATTAAAAAATTTTGTTTGAAATTAATATTGGAAAATTTTTTAAAATATTTTTATTCTCTTCTCATTTTGGGGAATCTGGGGTTTTTTCCCCTCGTTATGGACCGTTTTGATTACTATGAAAGTGATGGGCTTTCTTTTCATATTAACTGAATTAATGTGTTCTTCTTATTAAGTTATTTCTTTATAATTTTTTAAAACTTCTCACTAAATTATTTTAAAATATCTTTGTCGTCTGTATATTTACCAAAGCGTCTATAGCCGTCTTTTGTATGTCGGAGAAAGCTAGCTATTTTACACAAAAGACGACCATAGACAATCCCATTTTTGAATCAAATAGTTAATGGAAAAAAGATTTGTCTATCATCAATTTCAAAATGGACATCTTGTAATTAAGTGTTTTCTCCATTATACAATTTGTGATTATTTTTTATATGTGAATATAGTAGAGCTAATGTATAAAACTTCACAGCTGCATGACAAATGTTACTGGGCATATTATCTATGTATATCATATAACAGAACATTAAGCTATATTGAACTGTGATGATAGCATTTTCTCTTATTCTGTAATGAAAAGGTTCTTGTTCATTATGCATATTTAAATCACAACAATAATCACTTAATCACATCACATGAGTATTAATATTCTTCATTAAAAATTAGTTATTTTGTTGTATTCAATATATATTTTCTCTTCAAAGTACTTCAGTTTGTATATAAAATAAAACTTTTCAAAATAGTGAAAACGAATCATTTTTTTTTCACATTAATTTTCTTGATTTAAAAAAATCTGTAAAAATACAAACAAAGCTTATGAATTCGAATGTGGCTGCGATTTTCTTCTAATAAATCGAGAATTCAATATGAAGGATGCTAAATAAAATTCAATGACAACACAATTCATTGTATGAATTATATATGCTATTGTAATGGTATCCAGAATACAAAATAACACAATAATTATTGCCTGTGTTTTAAAACGGTATTTTATCTGTGTCATTTGTCTTCAATCATAAGCTTACTTGATGAGTTAGCTTATTTTATAGTGAGTAAAATAGGCTAATTCTAAACTACATTTTTTTCCTTTGGAAAATTTTGTGAACATCTTTTTTCTCCCTTAAAATGATTTTACTTGTATTTATATATAATATGCAATGAATTTTCAATACGAAATATATAATTCTTCACTTCTAAATTTTAAAAATCTCTTTTCAAAAACATTTGCAAACTTGTTTAAACATTTTTGAAAAGAAGCGAATTTGCATATAGTGCTTGTGTGTAAAAGATTCTTTGAAAAACCGGTATGCAGTTTTTTAATAATGTTTATTCATCATAATTTTAAGAAAAAGGCCCAATTTTATCGGGTTTTTTTTTTATATAAATTATGGCAAGTAGAGCACAGAAAACTGAATAGAAGGGCAGAAAACAGAGGTTGTAAAAGGTGAGTTTTTTTTGTTTTTTTTTAATTAAATAGTTTTAGAAATAAATTTTCGCAACACCTCATTTTGGTTCTGCGGAGAAAATATACTCAGCACAATTAAGCAGTGGAGAATTTAATTACGTTTTCTTTTTTATTTGCATTGTATTTTGGTTGGTGTTCCTTTAATGTTTTAATGTGGATCTTTTTGTCTTGGTTTTTTTCGTGTAGACTAGATTTGGATGCTTGGATTAATGAGCCTCCGTCTGAAGCTTCATCTGAAGAAGGCAGTGGAGATACTTTCTCAAAATATGATAAACAGTTAGTTTTAGCCTTTATCTTTAACTGTAATTTATTGGCTTCAATTTTCAAATGGTTGATTCTTGTTTTTATATTTTTAAATATAGATATTAATGAAATGTTATGAAATTTTGTATGCTATATTGAAAATTTTTGTGAAACATAATTTCAAACATGAAAAAGAGGGAAAGAATATAGTATTTGAAATTCAAAATCGAAAGTTTTTGTAATTTTGTAACAAGCTACTTTTGAGAATGAATAATTAACTAAAAGTGAAGCATTTGATTTATCAAAAGGTACAACTAATTGAGGAATCCATGTTAATGTTTTGTATGCTTAGAAGGATTAATTATTATTATAATAAATCTTACTTTTAAGCTTAAAAGTCAAATTGATTAATTTAAAATGGTGGAGATTTTTTCTTGAGTTGATAGAAAAGCTGTTACTGTGGTTTGAAAAGCTGTTACTCTTTATTGTTTGTAAATTAATATTATCAAATAATATTTGAATCTTGTTTCCTGTTTAGTTTCATTGACCTCAAAGAAATTATATGTGCATGGCAGCCCATTAGATGAGTGGTGCATTGTTGGTCCTTGCGTTATCAATTCAGCTATTGTATCCTGATACTATTTTAGTCTACTAGGTATCAAATGAAAGTAGTCCGCTCCTGGGGCTTGGCATTAAAACTCACTGTTCCTGGAAGTACTCTTAAACATATAGGTTGCAGGTGGCACTAAGATGGATGTCGAAACTTGGAATGTCTTGGGCAAAAACTTTGTCCTTTGTTGGGCATTGTGGTGGGTGGTACTTTCAAAACCTGAATTATAATTCCATCCATATGGTTTTTCTAAAAATTGACTTGAAACTGGTTGTATTCGCATTGTCACTTTACCAATTTTTGATGATTAACTTGCTGAAATTTCTTCGTTGGCAGTTGAAAAGGAAGAAAAGCTATTGACAGACTTCCAAAATCCGTTAAAAATTATAGTTTCCTGATTTACTGGTCGAAACTTTGTATGAAAAAGTTGGGTTTTTTTTACCAGCTTTCTTTTCCTGCCTCTCATGTCTCTGTTATATATCTTTGTATGCTTAATTACTGCTGTTAGGTCAAAATTGGGAGAGAATTGATAATTTCAATGAAAGAGAAATCTTGGAAAGACTGGCAAGCAAAAGTGTAATTGCTATAGAGCAAGTATGTATTAAAAAGAGGAGTAACCATTATTGAAGTGTTCAGTGCTATGAAACTTCTATTTAACATTAAAGAAGGTTACTTGAACTGTAAAAATTCTCCCTTATGTACTGAATCCTTGAGGTTGTTTTAAATGCCAACGTTTTAGCCACTCGAAACAACTGATAGAGGAAAATGGATTTGTTCTAGATGTGTGTCAATTGGCCATTTTACCACTAATTGCAGTCTTGAGCCTCTCTTTGTAAATTGTAAGCTACCTTATCTATCTAATGCAAGAAATTGTCTAAATTGGAAGTTGGGTACAGACAAGACAAAACCCAACTTAGTCAAGTGGTCATACGGAATACTAGAAGCTTAACCCCATCTATTAGAAAAACACAAGCAATACTTGGGTCTAATACTAAAAAGCAACAGCGCAACCACACAAAAAATTTACTAAGGTGGAACATTCTCAAGCTATCCCAAGTAACAAAACAGCCACCAAACCAACAATCCCATTTCAACTAAATGTCAGCCCTTAATATATTAAGAAATACCCAAAATCGTGCTGAATAAACATGATATTACTTCCAAAAAAAAGCACTAAGCTCAAATTGCTTAAGTTCCAAAGACATCATCTCTGCAATTATTTTCCTAATGGAGTTTAACCGAAGGATGACGAAGAAGTGAAGGTAGGTTCAGTCGAGGCCTATTGTCCGGCAAATTAGGGGTAAGTTAGCGGGTAAAAATCCAAAAAGTTAAAAAAAATGTGTATTTTGAAGCTAAAAACCTCATTCCTGAGCAAAAAGTCTACTTCTTACAATTAAGTAATTAAATCAGTGAGATGTGCATCTACCCTAATTGATCAATATATAGCAAAAGTCGTCTGTTCATTATCTAAATTAAAATAAGTTATTGTGGATAATCCTGCTCTGAAAAGCACCTCTATTCTTAACAAGTCTTTTAAAATTCTCCCCCGTCACCAAACAAAAGATGGAAAGTCGGGTTTTCTGACCATTGGCAATTAATAAAAGCATGTAAAACGACAGGAAGAACCAAATTTTTGGACATGCGTTGAAATTTTTTAAAAACTTGCTTCTTTCTAAAAAGACATTTTAATGAAAAGTTTCTTAAAGCTCAGGGGAGGGGAGAAAAAAAAACCCGTACAAACTATAAGCATTATGAAGCAATCCCATCATTCTTGTGAAGATATGTCTTTTAGTCATACTGAGGATTTGCTTTCGACAATAAAAGTGTAGTTTTTTGCAATGCTTTAAAATGCTCTTATTTATCTTCGGGAACTACTATAGTTTTAGAAAAAAATTTATACTTTGAACTTCAACATCTATACCCTCTTTGCTTCACTTTATAGAAAACATATTTAAAAACAAGTGACGATTTCCGCATATTTAAATATAAAAACTCTTATAATTTTAGTCACTAGGATTAGAGCCTCCAGGTATAGTAAAATTACATGTAGTTAATGATAAATCCATCCAACAGGCGAATCGAAATATAATTATACAGGTTGCTGCTTTAAGGTTCCATACAAAATCTTTGATTGCAGTTTGTAGCGTATTATTTGCTACTTAATCAATGTATCCTCTAGACAGATATAAATTCGATTCGAGACGTTCCAGCTCAATTTCTTATTCTCAAGGACTTACACTACTGCAAGTGGGTTTACAAATAAAATAACTTTTAAAATACAAGACATTAGATATACTTTTAAACACAATTGAGAAAACCTTACATTAACCGACATGATATTTTCAGTCAATCGATCTTGTTATTTGTTCTGCATTTTATTTGCTGTTTTACCATAGAAACCTGACTTTCTTTAAGTAACTGGAAGCATGACACCGTTTTAACCCATTTATGAATTGGTCACATTAGATATACACATTAGATATCTATTATGCAAATGCCAATGTGTCCACTCTGTAATTGCGGCAGTTTTTCAAATTCTTGTGGAATGCCCAATCTTAATTTCATTTTGAATACTAAAGTAGTGACTGCGAGTTGTTTGGCAGTTACCTACTTGTTAATTTTTTTCTTTTATAAATCCATGAAATTTTATCATCTATGTTAAACTAAATTGTGTGGATTTTTTTTTTATTGTGTCCTTTTCTATTTAATTGCTGATTCCTTGTAAATCAAAGTAATCCTTGATTACTTTGACCCATGTTCTTGAAACTATTTTTATAGTAAACTTTGCAGAAAAGTAATAACTTGTTTGGCAGTTTATTTGATTTTTCGCTATAAAATCCTCCCCCCCCCCCAAATTACTTTTCATAATTTATTTTTAAAAATCTGAAAGTAAAGTCTTTAACTTATGTTAAATTCATTTTTATTATAGAATGCCCGACAAGATTAAGTCTTCCTCAAAAACCTACGAACCAACAGAGGAAGAATTGATGAAGGTATATAACTTGTTTTCCTTGTGTATCAGTAACTTTTTTATGTGAACTTTTGCACAAACCAAATATCAGATTCATTTAGCAGTATATATAGCTGCATATAATTAGATTATCAGGGTTAATCATCTGTAGAGGGCAATGTTAATGACTTATTTTGTAGAATAACATTCTTTCATTTATATTCATTAAAATGATCTAATGTGGGTGTTTGTACTTATGCAAATGTTCTTTGTACTATGTGCTAAACTAAAGTTGTAGTTTTGGTGTAATAAATTAACATTCATTGTTTAGATTTTAAATAGCATGATTTTAAATAGCATGTGTGCAACTACCTGCTGTCCCATGGATCGAGTGAATTTAATGCGCATTTTAATTTTGACTTACTTTCCTATTTCTTTTACCATTTTTTAATCATTTGGAATTTTTACTGTTGTAACTATTTCTATGTCAATTTTTATTAGATAGAATAGGTAATCCGATAATTTGTAACAAAGATCTGGATGGATTGTAGTGTGGAATGGATTTTACTGATTGGATTATTCTACTAATAAACTATATTCAAATGGTTGAAACTGCATTTTTGACGTTAAATGGATATTCGCATTCATGCGCAATAAAGATTAGACTAAGATATGCACATTTCTTTTCAATAAAGGCATTAAGTAAATAAGTTCCTTTTATTTGCAAATGAGGTTTTAAGTCGCGAGTTACAATACAGACTGAAAATTAGAGTTACATAGGATG
Organism: Argiope aurantia; assembly: GCA_026543865.1. NCBI lineage: Eukaryota > Metazoa > Arthropoda > Arachnida > Araneae > Araneidae > Argiope > Argiope aurantia. The sequence goes on from JAPMOR010103087.1 coordinate 182,713, forward strand.
TTTTGGTATTGCTACTCAAATTTTATTGATCAGTTTAAAAATAAGCTAATGTTATACTAGTGTAGTTTAATTATTTTTTGTTGTAATTTCTTTACCCTTTTATTGACTGAGACATTGTTTAAAATGAAGAATAGTATTGTTTTAAATAGTTTTATAGATTTTTTTTTCATAATATATTTCCTATGTGCATTAATGTTTTTTGTAGCACATTCTTTACAAACTATTCAGAGTGTTTTTTCCTTGTTAAGGATTTATTAAAATTATAGACATAAAATATCTCAATGTACTGAAATTATCTTTTTATTTTTATCTTTCTGCCTTTAAATTCAGTTACTCTAGATTTAGTATCTATATAAATGTGCATAATATTGAGAAAAAATTATCTTTGCATAATTTGGTTTTCAACTATTTGATTTATAGAGGAAAGAAGCTAGAATGTTTGAACAAGCTAATAATCCTCATTACTTGAAAAGTAACGATAAAGTGAGTATTAACAAATATATCTTATGTCATTAGACATTAAGACTCGTATATTGCCTTCAAATCTATTCATTCTGATATTTACTCATGGATATTACTCATATAAAAGATTTGTTACGAGTTTTTTAATTAATTTTTTCCATACTCTTTAGATATGATTTTATTGCTTTTATAGTAGAAAGCATCTATTTTGCTTACAAGCTTTTCATCTTTTTTCTTCTTCGTAATTTACTTATTATAAAAAAATAGTACTAAAATCATTGAGGGAAAAGAAAGAAATGAACTGTTTAATACTGAAGAAATTTCAGATGTGAAATATCTGTTTGCATAGTATGAATTTTAAAAGCAAAGCATTTTTCTGTTATTAATCCCTGTTGAAGATTTGCGTGGAATTCTAATATATCCCTTTTGCCTTTGTAATCTTTAAAGTATTCTACCTTTTTCACAATATTTTTTGTGGTCTTTCATACTGAAGACTTTATATGCTTTGTGTCGATTGCATTTCTTAGAGTGACTTTTTACGAATTACAAGGCTGGAATAGAAACATAATTGCAACTAAGGCCCGAGATTGATCGGGGGGGGGGAGATGTCGATTTTTTGAAATCTAGCCTTTCTTCTTTTTGAAAAATTGAACTTCGCTAATTGTATTATAACTTCACTTTTCAAGAATAGTAACTTTTTTATCTAGTTGGAACTAAAAATTTCTAATTAAATAAAAAAAAGTGAAATCGGCTAATACATTATTAACTAACCAGATTATGTAAAGCCTACATCCAGATAGCACTATAATACTATTCATATTCTACTACCAGATGACTCCATTAATAAAAGGCTGAGTTAAGGTAGGGATTATTAAAAAGTAAGACTAAAATGTTCATATTGAATCCTGCAATTGTGTGCTCACAATCGCAAGGTTAGGGATTCCTGGATGAATATTAGTTATTAAAAGGCGAATCGAATGTCGGAAACTGTTTTTTGTTTTACTTTTAATTATACATTGAGAAGTTTTAAGATTCTTAAAAATTGTTTCAAATCTTTACAATTAGAAATTACTCTATCACTGTATCAAAACTACTGCAAAATGCTTTGCTTAAAATTATAGATATGCCAGGAAAAATTGGAGATCTAGTGTTTATCGCTTTAGGCTGTGGGCCTTGATGAATAATTAAAAGCTTTTGTCAGAATAGGGTTAAGAAAGTTAAAAAAATCTTATGATGAATTATGCGAATATGAACGATTAAAAGATTCAGAATCTTATTTATTAGAGGATACTTTATGCATACAGCTTCATTATCATTTCCATCGTGTAAAGAATGTTCTTGATGCTTACCAAGTAATTCACCCAGAATTTCGTATGAAAGCAAGTAAAGAGATTAATTTGAGCGTTCCAGGTTACCTTTAATTAAGCATTATTTAACGATGATATTGAAAAATTAATAGCATGAAAAGATTAGCAGAATTTTTGGTAATACAGCAGTTTACTTTCACCGATTTTTTCTAATGTATGCATTATGTACTTAATGGTGTATATGACTGAAAGTAAGATGAATAACAATTTTCAAAACTGAAATTAATAATTAGAAAATATTTTCGATACAATAGAGAACTGGAAAGACTTGCCAGCCTTTATTTTGCTATCATAACAAAAAAGTTTTTGTAATCCAGGTATAAATGAAAATATTATGAATATCTCGCTAGCTAACATCTTACCTTAATTATATTGCAGGTGTTTATGTTGATAATAGCTTAAATTATCTTAATCTTTTTTTTTAACGGAACAGAAATAAAATATATGTGATAAAAAAAATCAGTGCTATTTTTATTGGTCCTTCCAATTTTTCAGAAAATGGTCAACCATAACTTGAAAAAATAGTTAAGGTTGGGCAAAACAAAAAGGCTTACATTTTCATCTGTTGCCTTGGAGCTCTATCTCATGGCCCTGTTGATATTTGAATCTAGTAATTATTCATCAAGATACATAAGATAAAATAGAAATTTCCTAGAGCTGCTAAATAATTTAAATTGTTTATTCAATGTAAATAAATAATAGTAATGAAACAAAAATGTTGCAGCATTCATCAAAACAAAATTTAATGAATTTCTATTGGTTGAGTGAAGAATAGTAATTATAAAAGCATATTTGCATTAGATAATTTTAACATCTGATTTTCGGTATCTTTTTCAAGCGATTGTGCCTTTTAGGCTAGGTTATTTTTTGTTGCTATATTTTCAACTACATTTGACAAGTAAATCCTTATTTTCTGTTGTTGTGAATGAATTATTTTTGTCATTAATGAACTACATTTCAAAATCCTCCCTCTCTTTTTGAAGGAAGATAATTGCACCGTTTCAAAACAAATTTAAAATAATTACTTTTTTTAAAATTTCAGTTTAGAAATGTGTTGAAATTAAATTGGGTATATGCTTTGTTCCCAGTCAAGAAAAAAATTTTGATTGAAGAATTCCATAATTTCTGATAATTTTCCCATGCATGCTGTATTGCTTTTTCTAAAGTTACTAACCATGTTATAGATTAAAAGAGATTTGATTGATAGTCAATTCCTTTTCTGTATGGTGTTAGTAGCTATTTGATGCTTAGTTATATTAAAGTAATATTCATTTGTTTATCCATTTTGAAGCAACATCAGAACAGTTTTACGATGAATTTTTGCCATCATTTAGCCATGGTTTTAAATTAAAAAGACAGCACTTTCAGTAGACTGAAAATTTTGCACAAGGGCATTCAAGTAATGCAAAATTCTACATTATTAAAGTGTTCTGTTGAAAATGCATCTTTGAAGTCTGTTTCTAAAGCTCTTGAATTTATTGGAATAAGCGAGAATCGCATTTTCATTAATGCAATTGAAAAAAATAAAGCCCTGATGCATGAAACGGGTTAATGTAAAAAATATTAATTATACATCATATTGAATGTGAAAAAAGGAATTCAAATTATTGAATATTGAACTTCATAATTAATGAACACAATTTTTTCCTTGATTCCTCTTAAGTATTTTGAAGTAGAAGTATATGCATTTTTTCTATTTTAAATTCATTACTAAATTTTATTATGTTAAAAACAAAATAATAAATGTAACTATTTTTAAGTTATAAATCATTTGGCCTCGTCTTATTTCAAAATTTTATTTGAATGATTACGAAAATCTTCCTTAGTTACCATTTTATTGGCTTTATAAATTTTTCTTTTTAACAGTTAAGGTTGCAGCTTTTTTGAAGGACTACAAACTCTCAATTTTTATTCTTCTGTGTATGAGATATCTTGAAACAAGATCCAAAACTAATAAAAGTTATAAGAATTAAAAATGAATTATAATGTATAAAATGTTAAAAATTAACAGTAATGTGCCCAAAATATTTTCATTAGTGAAAAATGCTATGTGTTTTGTCAGAAATTGGAACATTATCTCAAAATATCATCCTGTTATAGGTTGGAGATAAAAATGCTGATGATATACCCGTGGTACGATTTCATTTGAATGTGCCACTCCAGATTCAAGGTAATTTAAACTAAATTTTTTCGCTGTTGTGTTAGTTTGTTTTGAAATTACTTTGTTTGAATTATATTGCTTAATTTTTTAAAAGTAAAATCTATAAATGTGAATTACAAGAGTAATAAATGTTATAAATTATTATTTCATTTTGAAACTATTCCGAATGACACTAATATTGCTCAAAACCATGTTTTTTAAAATTTTATTCCTTTAGAAAGCAATTTGCATTTTGGGATTTTATTCACAAACCTCCCTTTCCCTTAATATAAATTGATGATTTGAACAAATTATTTCTTAGAATTAATGTGAATTCTGGGTTCATTGGTTTATGTAGAATTTTTATTATAATTATGAAAAACACAAATAATTCCTTCTTACCTTAATAAAAAAAATAATTTTGATCTGATAATGATTTATTTTAAGATTTTATATTATTTTCATAAATATCCCTTGTAATTCTTAATTGTAAAAAAAAAAAAAAACCATGTTTAATCTTTACTTTTTATTGTTTTTTTTTTATGCGCTTCTGTTGTTGCATTCAAAAAATGGTATAGAATTCAGCAATAAAATTCTTTTGAAAATGATGGTCATCGTTTTTTAAATTTTTATACATGTTTTATAAAACTCTAAATATTTATCTTAGTTTAAATTGTAATCCATTAAATTCTTGCTGTTTCAAAGGACTTCGATTACAGCTACAATTCATTTCAGCAAGGATTGAATGGAATGTGCAATGATAATAGCTTATATGAAATAAAACTCAGAAATGTAACAAATATATGCATAATTTTTAACCCTAAAAATACACTTATTATGAATGTTATAAAAATCTACAATGTAAAATTAAATTTCTCTTAATAGAAATTTAATATTTATTTTGTGAAAGAATTATTTTGTACCTAAATTGGTAGTCAGAATTTTTTTTTTTAATTCCCGAAATATTTTCTACCCATAATTGAAAAGGAAAAAAAGGGTGGCTTTAATATAAGTCGGACACAGCAATGTTTTAGTATCTGTGCAAATATCAATGTAATTATATGGAATTCTTTTTTAAATATGAATTACCGGTTTGTAAGAAACTTTTTATATATGCAGTATACTTTAAATTTTGAAGCAATTAATACTTAAAATATATTTCAGGTTTATCCTCATCAGAGAAGCACAGTTATAAGGATAATGGTATATCCAGTAAAAAACAACGAAAGGTGAAGCGGAAAAAGAAAAGTAAAAGTTCAAAAGCCCATACTGAGAGTGAAGAAGATATTCCTCCTGTACATGTTGTAAATATAATCGAAGGAGAAATGCCAGATGGGGCTAGGTCCAGTGAGGAGGATGAAATAAATCCTGATGATCCCCACAGAGCCTTGGATATTGATTTAGAAGAGTAATGTTTATCTTTTATAGATTTTAGATTAGAACAATCTGATAAATTAAAAATTTTAGTAAAGTTAAACTTTAAGGTTTTTCACCTACCTCTTAATACAAATCATGGTCACTTTGGCCAATTTATTGAAAAATTATTCGTTTCTAAAATTATAAATTTTAAACGAGTATAATCTACTTTTAGGCCTGTCAATAATGTTGAAATAGTTCCAGTAAATAATGTGCATGAAACAATAAGCAATGGGACTGAAAATGTGCCTCATAAACATAAATCAAGGAAAAATAAGAAAGATAAGGATGTAAGTACTTCTTGATCTATATTATTATATGTATTTGTAAAGACAGTATTAAACTGTTAATATTTCTTGGTGTTCATAATTCTAAAACAGTTATTGATTAGCCCTCCTTTCAATTGGTTTATGCTCCGTGATAAATTATGGTGTTGTGGAATTATCAATGCTCCTGTAATAGTTTTTCAGTTGCTATAATTCTTTTATTTCATTTTCTTATTAACAGTTTAAACTGCTGACTTTGCAATAGCATTTTATTATAGATGAATGATAATGTGTACATGTTACTTGTTTGTACCTGTAAATAAAAAATGTTTTTCTCTAGTTTCATTCATTTCATTCACTGATAATTGTGTTGGAAAGCATTTCGTATTGTTTATTTAGAGTACTCTCAAATTCATTTGCTGATTAATTTGTTTAGTAGTTTAGGCATGTGTAGTGGGGTTTTTTTTCTTTCTATTTTCTATATTTGTTTGCAAAAATGTAAGTATTTTATCTTATATAAACAAGCAAAAGTTCTTGAGAAGTCGTAATTATTTGCTTTTAACGTTTTGAGATATTAAAACAGAGGTGACAACTTCTCAAGAATTTTTCTTTTTGGTTGAGAGGAAAAAAAATCAAGATGGTTGACAAAGATATCTTCACAGTGGGATGTTAATCTATAAAATACAGAGTGGTTATAATTAAAGTTTCACTTCAAAATGGTCATAAAAGGAAAACTACTGGACTACTACCAAGACTATCAAACTTGGTGATAGTCTTGGTAAAAAGAATGTCTTTTCCTGCACAAAAAGAAGTTCAAAAACTCATCACCAGGGGAGAAATGGCATTGTATGCAATATTGTTAAGTAAAATAGGACATGAAGGAAGGCATCGGTTTGAGATGTGTTGAATCGTTTCTAAAACATGTTACAAAGCATGTTCAATCTGGCGTACACCATTTTCTGATACCAGATTAAATCGCATTACTCCATTCTCAATAATAGTCTTAGCATATCAGGAGGAATGTTACGCACATATCGGTGCATCGCATCTTTCAGTTTCGCCAAATTATTCAGATTATCACCAGAAACAGTGCTTTTTGAGATAACCCACATTGAACATGCTTTGCAAAAACGTTTCAGAAATGATTAGACAAATTTTAAACCGATGTCTTCATGTCCTATTTTGTTTAACAATATTGCAAACAGCGCCATTTCTCCCCTGGTGGTGAATTTTTGAACTTTTTTGCCAGAAAAGAAATTCTCATGCGCTCCTTTTTAAACTATTAACAAATTTGATAACATTTGGTCCAGTAGTTTCCCTTTTATGACCTTTCAAAGTGGAACTTTAATTATAACCACCTTGTATATTAATTTCATCCCACACTTTTGGAACACTTTTTCTCTTCGTGTATCAGTCATTGGTATGTTTTTTGGAAATTTCTTCAAGAATAAAACTTCTGAATCGTATTGTTACAAATTTATACTGTTTCATATGAGAACATAAACCATTACCCACACTTATATATTTTTTAAATTAATTTTTGGTCTTCATCTGTACATTTTATTCGATAATGTTGTGGAATTTTTAAGATTTTATGTTTAAATTTGAAATTTACAATATATTAGTTCATCATAATGAATTTTTAAGGAAATGTTTGAAAAAATAAAATGAGAAGAAGTGAGACATTTTGAAGATTTTCTTGTAGAATTTAAAGGATTTCCAAATTCTGCGCGTTTTATTTTCTATAATTCTATCTTGGCCAAAAGATAATTTTCATGGTTTAAAAGCGTCTGTAGGTAAAACTAACGAATGCAGTGAAACAAATTTCGCACATGTATTATGAAAGGCATTGGGAGATGAATTCCACAAAAATATTCAGTGATAAAAATCGTCGATAGGAGGGAGCTTAGTAGGTAAACAGGTAAATAAATTACAATGAACGAATAGTAATGCAAAATTTTATTAATGTTCAAATTATAAAAATATGCACTTAATAAGAATGTTGTGATTTTTACGATTCATAGGATAGGTGGAGTGTATAAAAATTTATATTTCAAAAACACTGCCCCTACAAATTAAACTGTTCTAAATTATTTGTAAGAAATATGTGCAGATTTATTTATAAAAAGCATGTACTCTATAGAAACGATATGAGAAGGGGGAGCAGCCTGCTTTTATTGCTCACTTATATGGTATATACACAGTTTATATTATGTCTGAATTATAAAATTCTTTGATAAAGAGGCTTTTCTTTTTAATTTGTACTAGTAACTAAATATCTTTACATGAGGAAGAAAACTAAGTAACTACAACTGAACTTTGTGGTTTACTGAACATTATAAGTTGCATCTTTTTGAGGTTTTCTTTTTATAAATTTTTTCCCGTCATTTTCATTTAGAAACACAAAAAAAGTAAAGACTCCTCTGGTCATAAAAGCAAAAGGCATAAAAAAGAAAGGAAAAGAAGAGATAGTCAAAGAGCAAGAACAGAATCGCAACACGATCAGACAGACCAGACTAAAGATAAAGCAGAATATGAAGAAGCTCCTGGAATAGTAACACCCTCTAAAGAACGATTTATTTCTCCCATCACACCAATGACGCCTTCATTATCAGTATGTATTATTCATCGAGATTATCTATAACTTTTTTTTCAACATATTTGCTAATTTTCTTTTCCATGTAATAAAAAATTTATCAGTCTTGGTTATGTTTAGTTATTTAGAGGTTTCTTACTTTTTACTTGGCCTTCTTCATAAGTGCGAAAATACTTTATCGAATTAATGTGCCGACTTAAAAGCATCTAAATCTCTAAATATTATCTGTACTATATTTAGTTTATAATTATGCACATTTGTAAAGGATCGGAGAAAGGTTTATGCATGATTGCAACTTGTTTGATTAATTGTAAATTTTGCTGGTCTTTTGTTTTCTGTGTAATATAACATGTATATGTAATTATATCAAATAAACTAAATAAAGATTAATTTCATAATCATTATAATGACCTCATTTCACTAACCAAAAACTCTTCTATAGAAAAGAACTTTTAATTCATACTCGGCTTATAGATACTTTCATCTGAATTAAACCAAATGACGTGTAGTTTTGTCTGATTGTAGTGTCTAGATTACTTAACCAGAAGACTACATGTTCAAGGTCCATTTTCACAATAATTCATAATGTACTTAAGCCAGGGCTTACTGAAATGTTCAGGTGCTAATGCTGTGTGAAGAAAAAATGTCGGTTTTGGAATCATTCGTATCTTCCTATCACAATTCAAAATTCCCATTGACCATGGTGTTGTCATATAATGTATGCTAATCTAATTAATCAGCTATAAATCTGATAAAATGTGCCTATTTAAAAATTATAGATTCACTGAAGATGAAAGATTTTATTCGATTTCGATTGACATAATTGACAAACTTTGTAAATAACTGTTTTCAGTTTATTGTTATAGTTATTTTTTTTTTTTCAAATTTCATTACAGTGGGTTTCCCATAATAGACACTCATGCGTGTTGACCTAACAAGAATAATCTTGTAGAACATTTTAAATATGTGCTGCATAAATGAAGAAAACAGTGAGAGGACTTAGCTAACTAAGAAATAGACTTGTTTGACCCTACTTATAATGCACAAAAATGAAATCGTTATTAATGGAAACCTTACTTAATCATAATTTGAAATAAAACAGTTTTGTAGTTAATAGTGCCAATACTTTGTTGTGAACATAAAATGCACTTTACTAGTTCACTTACTTTTTTCAGTGTTTATGAAAACTGTTTATTTTATCTGATAAATTATTACAGATAGTGCCTGTATGTAAAACCCTAGCAAAGGACAATAACATTATAATTGTAAGTATTTTCATGACAATCACTTTCTATATATATTATTATCTGAGATTTTTCTTTTCGCATAAACATATATTTCTTGTCTTAAATTAAATTGAATTTTATTGTTTGTGGTTGTAACTAAAAACGGTTATTACCATGCATATGGAGTGATCATCTATTTGATTAGTGCTATAGTGTAAAAAAAAGTTGTTTTGCCTATAAGTGCTCCAAGCTTAATTTTGTGTGTCTGAATTGTGGATTCTTTTGTCTGTTTACATATTTTATATTTTGAATTGTAATGTCAGGATGAAAGGGAATATAATTAAAATAAGTAATGATTGTAAAATATCTGGAATTAAACTTATTAGGAATAATTTACGCTTGTTAAGCTGTTTAAAATATATTGAAACCATTTATATGATAAAAGTGACACTTTCAATAACTTTATTCTGAATTCAACGACACCATTATTAATCTGATAGAAAATTTTTAAAATCATATTTTTTCTTAAGTAGTAATTTAAAATGCATATTTGCTAGATTAGAAAATGCTTAGATTCTAATTATGATAGTACAAATGAAGCAAGCACTTTCGATGTTTCTCACCCATTCTTAAATTTCCTCCCATAAACATTCATTGTCTAATATCTTATTTCTTATATAAATCTTACTTCTTTTTACCTTGTATATTATCAGAAATATGCTTGAAGCTTGTATAGCTTTTTTCATAATTTATGAAAGCAATTGATTATAATTGTATTATCAACTTTTACTTCACTGTTTTGAATATATTTGTTTCCACTAGTTCTGTTTAATGGTTCAAAAGAAATTCAACTTTATGAAATTTTGATGTAACTGTAGCTAACACGCAAATTTATTGTATGAGTTGATTGTATCACTTTATTCTGTGTTGATTTTCTTCTTCTTTATTTCAGACATATGAGCCAAGAATCCTTCCTGACAGTAAAAATGAACTGTTAATTGTAATGGTCATAAGTAATGTTAGTAGTTGTGTTCTGAAAGATGTTGAAATTAGCATCATTGAAACTGTAAACTTAAAGATAGTAAAGGTAAATTTTTAAAAATTCATTTACTTGAAATTTTTAAAAGTTCATTAATAATTCAACAGTGTTTAGTAAAAACGACAGAAATACTAAGCATTTTATAGTATATTATTTGTTCTTGTAAATTTTGTACATACCATTCTATCAATCAGTTATATCAATAAGAACAATTACTTCTATTGAAAGTTATTTTACCCTATTTATTAATGGCCTATTCTAATCTGCTTTCCATACAACTAAAATCTTAATACTCCTTTCTCCGCTTTTGACCGTGGTCGCTGTGGCCGAGTGTTAAGTTCTCGGCTTCAGGGTCGATAGGCTCCGAAACCCAATTTTACTATATATCCATCGTATATGTAGACGTAGTGAATGTTAAATCTGATATTATGAACCAAATGTTCAAGTATCGTCCCGACCTATCTTCAAAGTGATGAGCTGCTTCGTCTCAAAATAGACCTAACATTGCTTTCAAATGGAACATCAGTATAATTAAACTAAATTAAACAATCTTTCTTTTTTAACTAAATAATGAACACTGGTTTTGGATTTAACACTGTTTCTGAAATTTGTATACATGTTTCATATTAAAAGTCTAAATAAGCAGGAGTCCTTTATAGATTAAAAGGCTGCTTTTATATTTTCGTTGTTTATCAAAGGAATGTGTTGTTACAAAACATATTTTATTTAGAGCACATATCAATCTGATGTATTTTGTTCTTCACTTTTCTTAATTAATTAATTAATGATTAACTTCATATGTTTAAGATAATGCACGATAAGATAAATGCACAATCAACTGTAGTATTTTTATACCTTTCAATTTCTATATTTTTGGTAAAAGTTTGGTATATTTTAATTTCTATGGTTTTTGGTTCTTAGAAACTAAAATCAACCATTTTGTTACATGCTAGTAGAGCAAAACCATTGGCCATTTTTACATTATTTTTAATTTTTTAATGGATGGAATTTAGTGATACTGTTCTAAATACGATGAATACAAAGCAATAAGTTTTATGTTTTTTAAACCTTTTTTAAATCTAATATTTATCTTTTGGTTTCTTATGTAAGTGTTAAAGTTTTTCTTTTCTATCCTATAATTACATATGGGAACATATTAATGACTTCAGATTTTATTGGACAACTGAAATGTTAATTGATGAATCACTGTAAATAGTAGTAAATCATGTTTAACTTTAGCACTTTTAAATATTCCTAACTGCAGATAACTTTGCATTCTGTGTTTTTGTTATTTTCTACTTATATGGTAAATTTCTTGATTTCTCTACTTTCTTTCATAGATAGATTTTGTATGTGGAGCATAAATGAAATGGTTGATAATTATTTCCACATTTCTGATAAATTTTCATAATTTAGAATTATATATATAACAATTTCTTTCTTTCAATTTAGTTTCATTCTTTTCTTATTGATTGTTGTCGTTTCTACTTTAAATTCATGATAACTGAAAACCTTATGTAAATAAAACTTGAAATTATGATTCTATAACCTAGCTTTAATTGAGAATAGAATGTATACTGAATTTTGACAGTTGTGGTTAAAATTGATTAGGAAAAAGTTTTCCCATTATTTTTTTTTAAATCTAGAATTTATATATTCTGATTATTTGCTATTCCCTTTCCTTTTATCTGTTTTACTACATTGCCTATAAAAAGTTTTTTTTTGCTACTAAGTGTTTTAATGTCATTATAGTTAAGCAGTGAATCGAATACCAGCGAGAAAAAGGTAACCTGTTTATCAGAATTAGAATTCATTAAAATAAAAAAAAGTAGAAAATTAGGTTATAAACAATTCATATAATTACTTATAATTATTAAGGATGCACTAAATGTTTTCTATTACAATTTATATGTACCTGAAATTTTATAATTATCTTAAATCTTATAATTATTTTCAATAATTATAAGATTAATTTTTTATTGAATATTCTTGAAAGATTATTGTTGCAGTCATAGCATTTCAGTACATTTTTTTCTTTTCTCAGGAGAAAGAAGATGAGGTGAATGGGAAACTACCTCAGGTTATTCTTCCTGGTACATCTCCTGAATATCATGTTACTTTGTCTGTGGATAACATTGCATTAAATCAGACAGTTAGAGGATCATTTACATACATTGTTAAGGTAATGTATAAAAATTTTATCAGCCTTTTTCAAAATATTTTTTCAAATGTTTTAAAAAGAAATTTAAGGGACAAACAGCAAATTGAATTGTAAAGTTATTTTTATTCACTTCCCTAAAGTTTAGGAAGGTATGAATTTAAATAAAAATAATTCATTTCAAAATATTTAAAAACCAGCATAGCTTATTATTTGGGGTAAGCAGTTTACCACTTCAGATTTCTTTGAAATTAATACTTATTTTAGAAAGTTTTTTTTTTCTTTCATCAGCTAGATTGTTAAACTAATTAAATTTTGCAAACGTCTTTCTTAAATTTGCTTTCAAACTGTTTGTTTGAAGCTTCCTTTCTTGCTTTATATTTTACTATAACGAATTTTTTGATGTTTTTAAACATTCAATACATGCCTTTGTGTTCTCCATTGATTATATTTCAAATTTAAATGTAGAGAGTGTGATTCTTTCTACCAAACTCAAATGCACTTTCATTTAGTAGAAATAATTGATACAGATATGACATTGATCCTGAAATGCAATCTAAATTGTGTTATATCTCCTTGTTTATAAGTAATGTTTCTGTAAGTTTCGTTGAAAATATTTGAAGATGTGCATTATTCTTTATTTATTCTTTGAAGATGTGCATTATTCTTTATTTGAAGTGCATTATTATTTGAAGATATTATTATTTGAAGATGTGCATTATTCTTTATTCTCAAGCTTTATTTATTTATGATGCCCATTTTATTTCCATAGGATACATCATCTACAAGTCTTGAAATGTTAGACTTTAAGCTCAATATTCCTGCTTCAACATTTATGATTGGGGAAATGCATCCTGGGTAAGCAAATATTGTTATTTGTAAAGAATTAAAAAATATATTTTCAGTTAAATATGCAAGGTAAAAGACCTTTATTAAACTACACAATAACATTTAATATAAACTACATTTATATTAAACTACACATTTTTAAATTCCATGAAATTTATACTCTTCATTCATCATAGTACTCTTCAAAAATTCATAATTTTGGATTATGAAATGTAAATGTTGTTTTTTGAGATTAGGAATATGAATATGTTGCGTGCATATTAATTTTCGTTGTGAACGTCTTAGCTATTAATTTCCGACTTTTGTACCTTTTCCACGATTAGTTTTAGTTGTTTGTAAATAGTTTTTATCATATAATTTTTTTTTGAGGATTCTTATGTTTATCCAGCCATTATTAGAATGCATGTGTTTCAGAATTAGCAGCATTTTGTGTAATAATGGGAGGAGAGTTACTGAAGTTATGAAATATCTTCAGAATTTATGTAGTAGTTATTCTATGTAATGTAAATATAATATACGACTAGCTACAGAAATGTTGAATTTTTTTTTTTTTAGTGGATTGAACTAGTCTTTTCAGAACTACAAAGTTTTAAATTTTAATTTTCGGTGCTCTTTTTATAGTTGAATTTTCAAAGAATAGCTTCATATCGTATATTCAGCTTTTGAATGATGCTAGCATTTTAAAGTTTTTGCAAATTATTATGTAGCAATCTGTATCTTATCTTACTTTACATTCTTTGCATAAATTTTGGCTAAGTACAACTGGGAAAATGAGTATTTTTTCGTTTTTATTTCAATGTTTGGTGATATGCTCAAATGTTTTTGGATGTTAAATGTTTTTTATTGAGCGTTTCTAGTTTTAAAAATGTTTAATGTAATTCGTATTTTTTAGGGACACAAGAGATACGTTTACAGAATTACTTAGCAGCAATGATCTTAGTGCTAGAGATTCTGTCATGATTGATGTGCAGCAATATGATTTTAGGCATATTCTTGCAAAAATTTGTTTTCATTGTCATTTCTTTGGTATGTAAATTCTACTCACTATTCTTTTTTGCAATTTTAATCGCATAAATTTTCTCGTTGATTTTTCAATGAATATTCGATGAATGATTTGATTGGTGCTCTCATCTAACCCGTTCAATACCGTGATCATGCAATTCTCCCTGCACAGCCCACAGTATCTTATGAGATGAGCCCTTCCGACTTTAGCGGCCCATGGTCCCATACTTCAATTTGGGACGTTTTTAAACTTTTAAACACTAGACGGCGGATGAAATCCATTATAACTTCAAATAATGTCATACAGAGCTTTGACCTTCAATATGCGCTTTCTTTTCTGAGTTTTTAAATTTATTTTGTCCGGGATATTTAAACATATAAACTACTGCATGTGTTCGGCTCTTTTTGAGGGGACTGGTCATTTAAAAAACCCTTGATTTATAGCGTTCTGGGTTTTTATTTATATTTTGACTGAATGAGAAAAAAAAATGCTTATTGGTTTATGTGGGAGTAGATTTGTCGTTTACAGTTTCGGGTTCGCTAGTTAGTATTTTGTATATTTTGGATCAATTTTAATTTAGTCATTATGTCGAAAAGTGTAATATTTAACAGTTGAATCGTGTAGCATTTGACCTTCACGTGTGGCCATTAGTTTCTGTTCTGTGCTTATAGATTTGGTAGATTTATTGGTGTAAAGAAACGTCTCTCTAAAAGTGCACATGTGATTTAAAGGGACTTCGGCGTTCTTGTTGATTGCTTTGGTTTTTTCTATAGAAAAATATCGGAAAATGCGTTCAGCTCACTATTACAGGTAATGAGGGTGAAATAATATATAACTTTTATATTTATAACGTTGTTTTCGTGGGAATAGTTAAAAGTTGAGTATTTTGCTTGTTTACTTCTATTAATATTATTGTCCTTATATTTACACGTATTAAGTTGTAGTATATTATATACGTTACTTGTAAAATTGTCATGTATTAAAACGACGATTTTATGAATTTATATGTAAAGTTAGGCTTAATAGCAAAAACTGCGTCATCCCGTGGTAACGCTCCATTTCGGAGTGTTCGGCCCCGTGAGAGCTCTCCATTCTCCACGCGCTGTCCTGAAGGGGTAATGTTAATTATTTTGTAATATTGATCAAATCTCTGGTAATTTAAAGGTTTAATAAAAATTATCTGGTGTGATTATGTCGACTACGAACATCACTCATTTCATTTTCGAAGTAAGAAAGAACGACGATTTGATCTTAGTATGGGCAAAAACTTTTAGATATATTTTTAATGGAATATTTGTATGAAATGTTTACATGAGTGGCTGTAATTAATATCCTCTTTAAGGAGTATTTATAAACTTAACTCTGTCTTTGATCAAAGGATGGGAGCTTTAAAAGAAGAAATATTTGATATACTAATCTTGTTTTAGTTTGCTAATTTAATCGGTTTTACAGTAGCGGCATTGCCCCTTATCAGAAAGGGAATAATTATCTCTTTCCTTTAAAAAAAAAAAAAAATTAACTGCTGCGATTTTTCCATTTTATCCTGTCATTTATGTGAGCATTTTGAATTTAAATTTAAATTGGGAATGGTGATTTTTTTTTTCTACTGAATAATCATAAAGAAAACTTATCCATGTGTTGAAAATTTATTATTTGGCATGATCTTTGGTATGTTGTTTTTACTTTCTTGTCCAGAAATGTTCGGATTCAAGCAATGCATTTTTAAATCAAATCTGGGCAACTAATTTTATTTCAGGTAAGGGATCCGAATTCTTTTGTGATCATCTGTTAGATGTTTTTAAATGTGACCTTTTTTATTATAATGCACGTTTTTATGTTGATGTATTTAGAAAATCATGTGTTCAGTCTCTACTTAGCATTGTAATGTATATTTTGTGTATATTTTTTAATTATACAAGTTTATTACATTATTTCTTATAAGTTTCATAGTTACTACATATTTGTATTTTCAGTTGTTGAGCAATATGGTATTAGCGCCTCTTTATATAGTCACTCTACCCAAGATGACCATGTATGCCTTCTAGTCAAACTTGTGGTTAGTTGATCATTTTATTGCTTAACATATTTTTTGTTAGTTATTTCATTTAGTTGATTTTTGAACTGTTATTTTAGCCATATATAATGATTAACTTAAGGAAGTGAAATATATAGTGATATTTGAAAGCATTTTGTGCTTTGTAATTATGTTATTAATAACATGGCTAATTTTGTTTCAGCAGTGTAACTTTTTTTGTAAATGATTTAGTTTGGGATGAATTCTGTGCCATGCTTTAATGCTAAAGTTATTCAGTCTATTATATCCATGCAGTATATAACCATTACATCAAAATAGTAAATATGCTGTTTCCGAGCATGCTTTTCTGTTTATACTTTTATTAATTACTTGATACTGTATATTATAAAATTGTCTTTACCAGCTTTTTAATATACTTTTATTATGAGTTTAAAATTTGTGATATAGAGTTTATTATGTTTGCTGGTAGTTTAAAGCGACGCAGTTGTAGGTACTTTCAGAATTTAGATATCCTTATATGAAATCAATAGTTAATAAAATTTAAGTGATATTTAAATCTAATGCTATTAAAAAGCATGAACCAAAAATGAAGGATAAAGATAAATATGCAGTTTTTGTCTCGAGTTTTTTCCAGTGAGGAAAAACTGATTAAGTATAGTAAACAATTTTTTTTAATTATGTACATCTTGATGATTCGCATTTGTTTAAGAACTTTAATTATAGAATAGTCACTTGATTATTTTTGCATTTTTACTCGTAAAATAAAAAAATGACATATTTTGCAAAGTTTCTGAAGCGGTACTAAAAGAAAAACGTTTCAGAACAAATACGCAAATGTTTTATTGTGAATATACAAGAGTACTCTTGCATGTGAGTAACGCTTTAAGAGGGATGAGCTTTATAAATGCACATAATATTCGTTCCTTATTCTATTGTTCTTCTGTTTTTATTTTATTTTTGCAATTTCAAACAGTAAAAGGAATAAATTTTTAGATGATAGAATGCCTTGAAGAATCCATGGAGAATTAGAAGCAGTGCAGATTGATAGAAACTGATTACGATGGGTATTGCATTCAAATTATGGCAACAGTTTTATGAATTTCATATCTATAGAAAGAAAACTTGGACTAGGGATGTGGCAGATAATGAAGATTAATATTTGTCTATTATACTGCATGGGGTTATACTCCTATAATCCCGTGTTCAGGAGTATAACCCGTTTTTGTTTTTCAGTTCAGTTTTTAACCCCATTTTTTCAGTTATTTTGCGGACCTAATACCGTCATAAGTAATATTGTCAAAGATAATTTTAGATATTATTTAGCATGATAGAGAGGACATTGAAGTGAAGATTGTTGGAGGATGCTTCCATTTATTCACCATCTACCCTTCTATTATTCCATCGAATGTAGAGAATCACAATTTCAGTGGAACTTCTATGGTCTATATAGATATCTTGCTAAGTAGATATCTGTCTAGACCAGACACAGATCCTCATGTTTCTGATACAGATTGTATGACTGTTATGAGTTTTAGAGGTGAGATAGTGAAACCTTATATTTATTGTGTGATTGGCTAGTCTTCAAACCTAAAGTCTATAGAGCATACCAGAATTCTCTAGAGAGAGCAATTGCAATTGGTCCTCCTCCTTTCAGTACTATAAAGATTTGAAAAGTATAATTGATGAATAGGAGCAAATTGGCAGAAATTCTTTAACTATCCCATTTTCATTAGAATTACCACTGTGAGAACTGTGCAAACGTATGAGACGATTATACTTTAATTTTCAGTGCAATGTTGCAATCTCTGATTTAAGTCTTGCTTTGTTAACTAATCTTTTACTTAAATTATATATGTACCATAACGATTTTATGATTTAAATCAATGTGTATGTGTGTGTACAGTTTCATTAAATTATAAGATTACATGTGTATACATGAGTAGACCTGGTAATAGTTGAACAAGAATGCAGTTTCTAAAACATGAGTGTACTTTGCACTGTTTTAACTTTGTTCTGTATTAAAAGTATTGGAAATAAAATTCTAAAGAAATCCTTTTGATAAATTCATTTTTATGTTCATGACTAATTTTTAGTTATAAATATTTCCTGGAAAGTGGTTTTGCAGTTTATATATTTAATCTTTTGTAATGATTTTTTTAGAAACCACATCATATAGCTGTTGAAGCTAAGGGATCAAATTCTACTTTGATAACTTGCCTATTAGAAGAAATAAAGGGCTTATTTTCTGACACAGAAGGAGAAACCCATTAACAATGATTTTAAAGACTTTTGAAAACATTAGACAAGATTCATTTTTTCCCCTTTTTTGTCCACAGAATGTAGTTTCTCCACTAAATCTTGTTATATACCGCAATGCTTGAAGAATCATTCCAATTGAATCATATGTTTTTTAATATTACTTTAATTTATATATGAAATAAGTGAATTATTTCAAATAATGTAGTTTGCTTCAAACACGTTTGTAAATTATGTATTTCTGAATTATGAAATGTGGTTTATATATATGTGTGTATTTTTAGACTTAAAATCTTATTTTTCAAAGAATATAGCGAATGAATTTTTATAATTGTAAGGCTTTACATCGTTAAAGCATGTTTTATTCACAGAAGATGGATTATACTTTATAATTTTTTTATTAATAACTGTTTATTTAATATTATTACGTACTTAAAATTCTTTTGTGTGAAAGATGCTGGAACATCGAAAGTTTTAATTTTCCTGATCGTATTAATCGGCCATTGATTGTGTAATATAAATAGAAATCCAAACAATTTTATTTTAAAATCTTTTGTTTTTAAGGTTTAAACTGTGGGACATTTTCATGAATATAGTGTGTGTTTTTTTATTTTATTTTAATCTATGTTGTTGCTTGAAACTTATGCAGTTAAATGCCATTCTGTGTAAACCATTTAATATTGTTTAAAATTTTGTACATAAATTATTGTAATAAAAAAATGCCTAATCATCATGTGTATTGTTTCTTTTATTTTTTTTTCTGGTTAATTTCTATAAATGTACTTTATTTGAGCATTTATTGTTAATTATTCCAGTTGTTAATTTATCTGACTAATTCAGCCACCAGCTGGTTTGCCTCTCTTAAATAATTATAAAATTCCGAACGTTGTGTACAATAGTCGTTGTTATACTTTATGCTAATACACTGCTTGAAACAATTAAAGGATATTGTGAGTTCGGTATGGAACAACTATATAAACCATAACTTTTCTTTTTCAGTTACTTTTTTTTAAAAAAAAGGTCCAAAAGGAAATTTATAATGTTTAAAAAGTTGGAAATATGCATTTTTTTTTTTTTTTCCTTTGACGTAGAAAATTCCGCATTTTAGGAAAGGAGTGAACAGCGACCTGCTGCATTCCTTCGGTACGAGGAGACTGAAAACAATTGATTAATTAAATGTTTTGTAACAGTGAATGTTACCTCTCAGCAACTTGACTTTGATCAATATGCATCTTGGAAGGCTATCGGTCATTTAGAGGCGGACCAAACACAATCCGTTGTAGCGCAAGCGTTAGGAGTTTCTCAAAGTGTGGTTTCCAGGCTATGGAATCGGTTTTCAGAAGCTGGAAATGTTCGCCGAAGTGCAGAACAGCGTCGTACGCCAGCGACAACACAGAATGAAGGTCGATATGTAATATTAAGAATTGGAGTATTTTTCCTTCAATATAGTGAGAACAAAATTTTGATGTCACTGGGTGAAGACCCTGACAGTTAGTGCACTTTTTAGATCTTGCTATCGGCCTTCGTGTGTTTTCCCGCATAGGTGACAAAAAAAAAATTTCGCATATTCTAGTTGGTTACAAGAAACTGACATTTCATGCATTGTCTTGGTTTAGCAAGGAACTTCTGGACTTTCTGGTTTGTAAACCATATTTTAATGGATTCTGGTAAAATGGTCCCAAGAATTGTTATGAGGATAGGGAAAGATTCAAGTGTAGAATTAGATTTCACAAATCTTCTCATTTCTACATCATTGTTACGTGGGGAATAGAGCATTTGCGCTCGATAAATTATTCCCTACCCCTGTTGCATCGTAGGTTTACAGGGATTTGGACCTTTGGCAAGAAAACTTACCGGGGGGGACGGTTTTTAGTTTTGCATAGCTGCATTTCCGGTCGGGCTAATTGGTGATAATGGAATGGCGATAATTTTTGTAAATTTTATTTCATCTTGAATTTATGAGATCTTGTACATACATTTATCTTACTCATATATCTTGTAATAAATGATAATTAATTCTATTATTAATAGAGAAGTAAGACTGTTTTTATCAGAAAAATAAATAGCGGAATTCAATGCATTTAAAAAGAAGTAAGATATAAGAGAATCTATAGCTGTTTTATTTACTAATATTTGAACAATCTCATATTTCTGAACGAAATTTGAATACTATATCTTGGATAGAATAGGATATCTAATACACAGGGTGGTGATTCACTTGAACGCCAACAGATGGAGCAATGAAAAAACCAGAGCATTGAACTTTTGTTGCTGTTTAGGGATTGGTATTCTTAGGGAATGCTTGGATGAAACGGGTGCTTTCTGTAGACGCGCTCGAAAATGTGTAGTTTGAAAGCTGTATACAACAAATCTATTCGCTGTATTTAAATCTATAATTCATTCTTATTCTGGATGCCCATGAATCGCAGTCAAATAAATATCGAGACTTGGATGAGGTGAGTCATTCCTTTATTTGTCATAATATTCCTTTATTTGAGCCAGAATCAAAAGAATGTATACATTCTAGTCAAAGTCATTTAAATCCTTAATTAAATCAACATTTTGGTCCGTCGTTAGCCGCAGAGCCCTATGGACAATGACTTCCAAATCGAAAATCTTAAAAGCAATTCAAAATTTCAGTAATGTCTGTAAAGAAATTGAGAGAATTGAGCAGAGAATTAAAAATGCAGTTGAAAACGCAGATAGTTCAGATGCATTATTCAATGTGCTAAAAACGAAAGTCAATACTTATGAACAAAAACTAGAAAATTCGTTTTCGAATTTAGATATTAATGATAGTAAAGAGAAACTTGAAAAATATTTGGATTTTCAGGATGTGTTATTTGAGTATGCCGTGCTTTTGGAAAACACTAAACCTAAAAATAAAACGGAAAGTCAAGCTGTTAGCTCAAATGTCAAAATTCAGGCGTCTAAAAAATTGCCTAAACTTGAATTGCCGCATTTTTATGGAGATATGGAAAATTGGATATCATTCAAAGAATTATTTCAAGCAACGGTAATTAATTCAGAATTATCCAAAATAGACAAATTGCAATATTTATTCGCATCTACCAAAGGTAATGCCGCAAAATTAATTCGTGGATTTGCAATTCGGGAAGAAAATCTAAAAAATTGCTGGGAATTGTTACGCGAAAGTTTTGAAAACAAAAGTCAGTTAGCTAACTGCCAAATTAATAAGTTATTTAATCTAAAAATACAAAACGCAAATTCATCTAAACTGCTATTCGAGATTCTAGATAATTGTAATGAATGTATTAGAAATTTAAGTGTTTTGGGTTTAGAAGTAAATGAATTAACAGAGCTGATTATAATCAATCGCTGCGTTTCGAAACTGGACGACGAGATAATTCACCGCTGGGATTTGACCTTGAACCCTGATGCGTTTCCGACGCTGAATTCTTTTAAAGCCTTTATCGAGAGGGAGGCGAGATCTCTAGACAGTCGTAGCTCAGCTAAACATAAATGCGGGGAAACTTAACCCCTGAAAAGAAATTCTTTCCAGATGGTCGAAAATGTAGTCAGACTGAAAGGGGGGACCAGTTTAGTCGAAGGGTGGCAGACCGGGCAAGAAGAGGGATAGTTCATAGCTTAACTGAGGGGAAAAGCGATTCTTTTTCTTGTTTTTTGTGCCAGGGAGAATCAAATCATCCTCTTTATAAATGTCCTGTTTTTAACCAAATGAAAATCGAAGAACGATTGAAAGCAATAGAAGGAATTGTCTTCGCAAAAACCATAAGACGGATAATTGTAAAATAAATATCGGATGTAAGGTTTGCAAAAAGCGACATTACACTTTACTTCATAAATATAACGTAAATCTTCCAACTGAGACGGGCAGTAATCCGTATGTCGTAGCTGTTTCTAATGGACTTCAGCTTCAAACGAATCAGCAAAATAGTTCTGTTCTTCTCTCAACGGCCGTAATTAAAGTGAAAGATCACTCGGGAAAATTTATTGAATGCAGAGCTTTAATTGACAATGCATCACAGCTCTCATTAATTTCAAAAAAGTTAGCGGATAAATTAAATTTACCATTAAAAATTACAAACCATAAATTAACCGGTATTAATGGGATTAGTGCAGAAACTGCATTACATAGTTGTCAGATAGAATTCACTCCTCATTTCTCATCTAAATTATTTAATCTTAAAGCTCTTGTTGTAAATAAAGTGACTTCACCTCTCCCAAATTTCGATATTCAAATTCAACACTGGCCGCATTTGGATAATCTTATACTCGCAGATCCAAATTTTTATATTTCGCAACAAATTGACATTTTGCTCGGTGCAGATATTTATGCACTCCTCCTGGATGGACTTCCCATTTTTGGACCTTCAGGAACTCCAACTGCAATTTCAACTAAACTGGGATACATTTTAACTGGAAAAATCTATACTTCACAAATTCCCGACTCGATGGTTCATTCAACTTTGTGTGACCAGTTAAATAAATTCTGGTCAATTGAAAAGATCCCTTCGAATGTCCCATTTGAAAAAAAATATGATCCTTGCGAGGAATTCTATCAACAATCGGTTTGTCGAAATGATGAAGGCAGATTTATAGTCAGCCTTCCATTCAAAGAGGACAAAACTCTTGGGGAAAGCAAAGAAAGAGCTATACATCTGCTTTTTGCCTTAGAAAATAGACTGAACCGAAAACCACCATTAAAAGAAAAATTTAATAAATTCATGAAGGAATACTTGTCGCTTGGCCATATGAAGGCAATTTCGATTGACAGGGAGAAAGAATCGCCAAATTGTTATATCCCATATCACATGATTCAAAATGACAACTCCAGTACTACTAAGTGCCGGGTCGTCTTTAATGCGTCAGCTAAAACAAGTAATGGCAAATCATTAAATAATATCCTGCTGATAGGACCTAAACTACAAACTGATATTTTCTCTCATTTAGTCAAATTTAGATCATACCGTGTAGCTTTCTCAGCCGACATCGAAAAGATGTATCGTCAAATTCTAATTGCCGATAATGACCGTAGATATCAAAGAATCGTTTGGCGATCAACTCCATCAGATCCCTTAATCTCTTACGAACTTCAAACTGTAACTTACGGAACATCCTGTGCGCCTTTTCTAGCTTTGCGAACATTACAACAGTTGTATGTAGAGGAGGAACAAGCTTTTCCAATCGCCACAAGTTATGCTAAAAATCATTTTTATGTAGACGATTTGTTGGCAGAAGCCGACACTGAAGAAGAAGCTAAAGCCATTATTGCCGAAATTCAAAACCTAATGAAATCAGGGGGATTTAGTCTTCGAAAATGGTCTAGTAGCCATAAAATTATTTTGAAAGATTTGGATAAATCCTTGTTAGCTACAGAATCTATACATTCGTTGTGCGATGAAAAAGTAAAACAGCGGGTATTAGGTATTTTTTGGAATCTTTTAACAGATTCGATTCAAGTTAGAATTGCTGATGGAGAAATCGTAAATACAAAGAGGCAACTTCTATCAGTTATTGCTAAAACATTTGACCCACTGGGATTGTTTTCGCCTTCTGTCATCATATTAAAAATTATGTTGCAAGAACTATGGAAATCGAAAGCCGCTTGGGATGATCCTGTTCCTCTTACCATTCTAGAAACCTGGACAAAATTTAAACAACAAAGCTATAATCTAAACTTGATTTCAGTTCCTCGATTCTTGGGAGTCGACAATAATTCTGACATCCAATTACACGGTTTCTGCGATGCATCTACAAAAGCATTCGCTGCCATTGTCTATTTGAAATCTGGACAGAATCAAGTATCTCTCGTAAGTGCTAAAACTCGTGTTGCTCCTATAAAACAGCTTACTATCCCAAGGTTGGAACTTTGCGGAGCACTTCTACTTGCTGAGCTAATAACTGCCATCGAAAAAGTACTATCTTTCCCCATAAAAGAGCGATATTTATGGACAGATTCAACAATCGTGTTAAGTTGGATAAATAAACCCCCAAGTAAAGGAAATATTTTCATTCAAAATCGGGTTAACAATATCTTAAATTTAACTTCAGTGTCTGATTGGTATCACATTCCTGGTAAACTCAATCCAGCCGATTGTGCTACTCGAGGACTTCTTCCAGAGCAACTCAAAGATGCATCTTATTGGTGGAATGGTCCTGATTGGATCAAACAAAATTTTCATCCTCTTGTACCGTCCTTAGAAGTGCTAACTACCAACTTAGATGAGCCAGACTCTGTGCCGGAACCTACTTCCGTAAATGCGGACAGAAATCCTTTGAATGACGTGCTAGTCAAATTTTCATCTTACACCAAACTTATAAGAGTATTTGCATGGGTTAAACGTTTTATTCAAAATTATAAAGCTACCTGTTCAACCTCTAAATCAGTAGGGCTCCTTCAAGCAGAAGAAGTAGAGTCTTCACTTAAAAATCTAGTTAAACTCATTCAGCAAGCTGAATTCTACCAGGAAATTAAATGTTTCAAATTGAACAAACCCATACCCAAATCTAGTAAATTACTCCCTTTAAATATATTTTTGGATAAAGAGGGGATTCTCAGAGTGGGAGGTCGGCTTGCTAAACATTCGACTCTACCCTATGATCAAAAATTTCCAATGGTCATCCCCAAAAGACATCATATAACTCCCCTTATAATTCGACATTTTCACCAACTCAGTCTCCATGCTAGACCAGAATTGGTTTTATCTCTCATTCGACAAAAATTTTGGATTCCTGATGGTCGTTCCACGGTTCGTCGAGAAATAAAACGTTGCATCGTCTGCTGTCGATTAAATTCTAAACCTTCAAACCCTAAGATGGGAGATTTGCCAAGTAGTCGAATTACAAAATCTCGTCCTTTTGAAAGAGCTGGGATAGACTTCTCAGGACCGTTAGTCACAAAATGTCAGCATCTCAGAAAGGCTACCCAATTCAAGTCTTACCTTTGTTTATTCATATGCACAGCGACTAGAGCAGTTCATCTCGAACTCGTGTCCAGTGTGTCTACGGAAGCATTTTTAGCCGCACTTCGTCGATTTATAGCACGACGAGGTCATCCCACTGATATCCTGTCAGATAATGGATCGAACTTTATAGGTTCAGATAATTATCTAAAGCAATTATTCAAGTTAGTCCAAGACCAGTCTGTACAAAATTTCCTGACTGTGAGAAACATCAGTTGGAAATTCATCCCACCATATGCTCTCAATTTCGGTGGTGTCTGGGAGTCATCCATCAAACTCGCCAAAAGACATCTCTTTAAAACCTGTCAAGGACATTTGCTTAATTTTGAAGAACTGTCTACGCTCTTATGTCAGATAGAGGCCTGTATTAATTCAAGACCTCTAGTACCACTTTCCAATGATCCAGCTGATCTCAGGGCTCTCACCCCTGGACATTTTCTAATCGGGGAACCTCTTCTTGAGCTTCCTGAAGGAACTGATCTCACTAATCAAAATCTTAGTCTTTCTTGCAGATGGAAAAGTCTTTTACAGTTAAAACAGCAATTTTGGAGTAGATGGACTAGAGACGCCCTTCACCATTTGCAAGCCCGACGGAAGTGGCATCAACATCGTCCTACTTTGAGTGTCGGAGATCTCGTCCTTATTCAAGCTGGCAACATGCCTCCATTATCCTGGCCACTGGCGCGTATCCTGGAGATCATCCCCGGAACTGATGGTATCCCTAGAGTTGCCCTGCTTCGTGCTTCATCAGGACCTGCCAAAAGAGCCATTAACAGACTCATTGCACTACCGGTACCGACATGCCGTGCCCCGGAGGATGGTGATTCACTTGAACGCCAACAGATGGAGCAATGAAAAAACCAGAGCATTGAACTTTTGTTGCTGTTTAGGGATTGGTATTCTTAGGGAATGTTTGGATGAAACGGGTGCTTTCTGTAGACGCGCTCGAAAATGTGTAGTTTGAAAGCTGTATACAACAAATCTATTCGCTGTATTTAAATCTATAATTCATTCTTATTCTGGATGCCCATGAATCGCAGTCAAATAAATATCGAGACTTGAATGAGGTGAGTCATTCCTTTATTTGTCATAATATTCCTTTATTTGAGTCTGACTAGAATGTATACATTCTTTTGATTCTAAGTCATTTAAATCCTTAATTAAATCAACACAGGGAATTGAATTTTTAGGCTATGACAAGACATAAGTTTTGACTTCAAATTCAGGTTTAAATGATACAACTATATGTGTTAGTTCATTAATCAATTCTGACAGCGGAGGTTGAGGGGAAATAGAAAAAATTAGGAATTTATCTGTGACATTTTCTCAAATTATGCTGGTAGAAACTAGAATTTCAAGCATTTTGTCTACGAATTGGATGGCGCACATAAAGGTTTTTTTTTGTGTGTGTGTGTGAATTTCATATTTAAGATGTTATTGTGCCGACTGATATGTTGTTTAATATAGCTTTGAATAAGGAATGGATTTGATAAAGGAATTTTGGATGTAACATCTTTGTAGTGCACAATTATGGTAATCTCTTCATATTGTCTTTGACTTATCCGGATTATAAGTTCGTTATTATATTTCCCACTTTAAAAAAATCTCATGTGAAGTAGTATGCATTATGACGATTATAGAATCTTGCATTATTGGAGAGACATTTTCCGAAGTTGGGTTCAAAACAGGAAATTTTGCATGACTCAGTTTAGTAGAATGATTACACAGCTCCAAAGGAGGGAAAAAAGAGAGAGAAAAAAGAATTACAGCAGATGTTCTTACTTCCTCCTAGAAAATAATAAGAAACTGACAAGAATAAACTTATTTTCAGGGAAGTCGAAACTTTGAAATTCGAAGGACGCACACTAAGCAACGCCTCATCAACCAACCTCCAAGAACATATACTTTGTAGATGACTTAAAAAGTTAGCCATTTAAAACGAAATATTATGTAATTCAATTTTCATTGAAAAAGTTGAAGTTTTTGTATTTATTCGTATTTAACTAGCTTTCTTATTTTCGTTAGCAAAAAATGCTGTTGGATAATCAAGTAATTTTTGTTTTATTTACATTTCTTAAAAAATTGCATTGATTAGGTGTATGAAAGAGTTAACTGTTCTGTGGAGGGAAAAATTAATTAAATTGATTTGAAAGTAAAATAATAACAATAACTGAAAATTTTTCATTTTACGTTCAGTAGTTTTTCTGTCTAAGTATTGTAGTCAGGCTGTAAAGTTGTGCTACATCACTTTAAAAAAAATTGTTGCGAGAATGATTTATTGATGGATTCTCTGATTTTTATTTATGAAATCTACTTGGTATGAATTTCTGTATCGAATAATTTGTTTTTCGTTGCTTATACTTCAAGCAGTTTTAAATTTTTAATGGTAAAAATATAATTTCAAAAATTTTTTCAGATATTTGCCTTTACATAAAGTGCAGAATAGGGCAGGAGCATGAGATGAAACAAACTTGTGTCGCACAGTTGCACTAGCATACTTTCTTACAGCAATTCGGCGAAGGCAGAGGTGGTTATTTGTATGCGAATATCAAAAAACTTGCTGGCATGATTTTACTTGAATGAAAACAGTTGTTGTTTATAATGGCACTTGACATGGACAAGCTCGCTGACGATGTCATGGATTTTAAGCCAAAGGAGCGTCTCTTGTTTTAATAGGGCCCAGAGTACGTCTTAACTGCTCACGCATCACATTCGCTTGCACAACCCTTTTTTACAGGGGGGCACATTCACAGATAGAACAGATGAAGAACAACCATGCCCGAACCGGGACTAGAACCCAGGACGCCCAGATCACGGGGAAGACGCGCTACCCCTATGCCAGGACGCCGTCCTATGAAAACAGAATGGAATGAAGAGAAATAGGCCTCTTTCTCCTTAAAACATGGAGGTTACAATTAATAGATTTCAAATTTCATAAGAGCTTGAAGGAAGATGGAACAGTTGATTTGGATTGATAAAAACTTGAGATAAAAGGAAATTATACGAAATGTTTCGATGGGAAATTTGTTACCAGTTAAATGCGTTCGATATGTAGTGTGTGCGTCAATCCAAATCTTCCTTTGGGCGCGATCGATATATAGTTTTTATTAATCTAATAAAAATGAAATCTTATTCGCTTTATAATAATTTTTTGCAAAATTTACTATGCAACTATTTTTATTGCTTTCGACATGTATAAGCTTCATTTCTTAACTTCAAAGAGAGTATCTTGAGGGACTTTAATCAGTTAACCGCGGAATTAATTTTTTAATTTCTTCTAAAAGTTTATTCAAAAAGTTAGATATCATTCCAGACTTTGCATCATTTTCACGTTTTTGATTATATAATAAGTCGATTATCAATTAGCAATGATATAAAAGAGGCTTTTGTGAATTTAGTTGTTAACTTCACACCTGTGCCATTATGTTGTATCATTCTTACCCATGTTGTACTCATTAACTTGGTATATGCATGATTTCAGGATCATAAAAAATTAGTTTTATTGAATAACACTGAAAAGTAATTTAGCCCTTATATCTAAACCATGATAACAAATCGCAGGATTTTGCATACACTGAAACCAATAAACTTAATTCATTCTAAGATTCTTTGTTATGTCATTTTTATACAGTTGTATATATTTCGGCAAAGTGCAGAACTTTCACAGACAAAACTGAATAATATAATAGTGCAAGACGGGAAGCATTTTTATGTGGTAAATAACATTGAAGAACCACTATGCAACATTAACACTTTCCGTAGATGTTAATCTAGCACTGTCAGAACCATTTAATGCGTTCATTGATTTTACATTTTGTTTTTTATTTTAAGGAATCCAAATGGAGTGACTACTGAAAATATATCATAATTTGTAGGTGAAAATCCATCCATCAAAATGAGCTAATACCCTCTTCAGATGCAACATTCATCAACTCTTAAACATGCCATTTTAAACAATGTTGGATCGTCTAAGGTGGTCTCATATATTAGCTTGAAGCGATCATTGCAGTTGTACTGTAGTGATAATATATTTTGGCGTTGCTAGAATAAATCAATAAATCTATTGGAAGAAAAAAATGTATTTTAAACAGATATCATCCTGTTTTCATTAAAATGATTTATATCACAAATTTCATTTATTAAAGAAAACGT
This sequence comes from Argiope aurantia, assembly GCA_026543865.1. Taxonomy (NCBI): domain Eukaryota; kingdom Metazoa; phylum Arthropoda; class Arachnida; order Araneae; family Araneidae; genus Argiope; species Argiope aurantia. The sequence continues at coordinate 212,625 of JAPMOR010103087.1, forward strand.
CATAACAGCTTGATATGTTGATTTAAGAGATTAATTTATTTGTTTCAAAATGTTTAATCCAATTCTGAGCAAGTAATACTACACTGAAAGCGAAATGGAATCTTAAGAGGATATCGGCGTGCTGTAAATTATCAATTTCACAAATTAATTCATAATTAAAGAAAACGACATTGCAGTTAGATACTATAAAATAGGAAGCGTTTTTAAGTATTTTAAACATTTCTTCATTTTGGCCCGATAAATCCGGTGGGAACAAAATATTTTTTCAAGCAGATCTCGATGTGTTGTCATTAAAATTAACCATAAACAGCAATTTTCTAAAACTAATCAAATTAACAAATTTTATTCAATTAAAAAAACATAATGACATCTATATTAAAATTTGAAAATGGTTTTCTGTATTTTAAATGTTTTACCCAATCCTGCACAATTTATTATTTAAAAACAAAGTGTGGATATTTAAATGGATCTCGGCATATTGTTATTAAAATTATTTATTTCACTAATTTTTCTCAAATATAAAGAAAATGAATGTTGAAAACGAAAACAAATATATGCTTTCTGAAAGAGTTTAAACCAATTCTGTCAGATAAATGTTGTTCGTGGGTAATCAAATAAAAGGGACCTGATCTGTCTTTTTTCC
>JAPMOR010103087.1:218267-284745 GCA_026543865.1 Argiope aurantia
GGAAAAAAGACAGATCAGGTCCCTTTTATTTGATTACCCACGAACAAATGTATTGGAGGAAAACGTGGATTTTTAAGCAGCCTTGGCAAATTATTATCAAAATTAGTTTTTTCACAAATTTTGCCCAGGTTTAAAAAAAAATGTCACGATTTCTTTATATGTCGAAACAGGAGAAAAATTTTAGCAAAATTAATTCTAAGCAACTGATCCATTAGAAGCACAACTTTTTTTAAGCATATATCGGCAAGTTGTAATTCAAACTACTTATATTAAAAATTTCATGCAAATCGTAAGTAAATATCATAAATGCTTGGTGTGTTAAAATGGAAGGAAAAAAATGTGTATTTTGGATAAAGTTCAACTAATCTATCATAATAAAAATATGGATTTTTAGGTAGATCTCGGCGTGCTGTCATCAAAACTGTTCATTTCACGAATTTCATTCCATTCAATCAAAGCCGTTCGAAATGCTGAATTTTGAAATAAATTTCTATAAGGGAAAACAAGTATGTTCTGTATTTTAATCCTAATTCTGTGCAATTGATCCATTAGTAGCGAAACCGATTTTTAAACAGATATCGGCATTTTGCCCTTGATATTACTTCACTTATTTCATACAAATTTGTTGAAAACATTATAGCGTTTTGTTATGTTGATAAGGAAGATTAATTTCTGCAATTTGAGCAGATTTCATCTAATTGAACCCGATAAGATCGATTGGGATGTTTATAGATATTTGAATGTAGCAATTGCATTTATATATGAGCAACCTTTATTTATATACTATTCATAATTCGTTTGTTTTTAAATGGCAATATCAAAACAGGAGCGAATTAATGAATTGCTTCAGTCAATAGTAGAAATTTGTGAAAATAGGAAGAATAGATTAACAAAAAATTATTTTCTGTTTTTGACATCCATCTTCATGTCAATATCATGTACAAAATCATTTATTTAAACTATTAATTCATTAATTGGTGTTTGCATCCTAGAGCTAGAGTTTTAAGTATTGAGATGAGGAAAATGTTTCAACATATTTCTACGGAATAAGTTTCAAAATAGAGAAATTTAATTATTCACTGAAAAGTTATTGCATCTTGAACATGAATAAAAATATATGAAAAAAAAATCGATATATTTTAAAATTTCATGAAAAAAAAGATATATAGGTTAATTAACATTAAAAATTTTTCTTATCATAAGACATTTGTATAAAGAATAGCTAAAACGGTCTTTGTAATCTGAAAATTTTAATTTCAAAATTGCTCTTCCTTTTAGTCAGCGAAAATATAGATCAAGATTAACATAATAATGATTATTTTATCTTCTAAGAATTACACATCAACAAAGAACTAAATATTACGAAGAAATTTTAACTTTTTGAGGCACACAACTCTAAAGGATAAATTAAAAAGAGAATCATCTGACCAGCCTGGGCATGTAGAGTAATTGAATGACACATCAACACAGAGTTCAATGACTTGCGCTAAATAGTCTCATCATGGTGTGTACATGCACAGATCTTTCTCTAAGGAGGTACGTCCCGTTATTGGCGATGGGTCCATTAATAAAACAACATTACCATTATTGTATCCTTTAGGGATGCGAAAAGATACTAATTACTTCGGATAACTCCTCACCTCCATTTATGAGAAACCCGCTCCTGTTAGAAATAACTCCAAATGTTGTTGTTTTTTAAAAATCCGTGTACAAAAAAGAAATAAATAAATAAAAAAAAAAAATCGGCGATTAAAAAAATGGAAAATTATAAGTATTTCAGTTATTTATTATAAAATACTAAACAGAATAACAAAATAAAACAATTTAAAATAATTTATGATGGTTTTTCTAATCTATTTAGCTAGCTTTTTCCCAGCAAGACATGGACTCACGATAAAATCTTTATTGATCAAATCTATTTATTTATTTTAAATGGTATTTAAGGTGGAAGTTCTAACGCCTTTATATAAAGATAGGATTGCTTTCCTTGAGCAGCTTGTGTTTTCTTAGATGAAAACCAGAAAAATATTAGCCAGACTGTAGCAAGTAATTCGTTGCTAATTCGTACTATCTATCAATCTCCGAATAATGTTAGTTAAGAGTACGCCAAGTGTAGAACTGTAACCTTTTTTTCCAATACATATTCATTATTAAAATTATTATTCATGGTATAACTCTCCCATCAATTATTCCTCTTCAAAATTTATATAAATCTTCAGATAATATATTCTTTATAATAAAATGATATTTATACTTAATAAATTCGTAAGAAAGGAGGCAGCATTTACATTTATGAAAAATGAAAATTCTCTATACGGCACCATTCGCTACTCTTAATCACAATGGTATTAACAACTTACTAATGCGTTTTGGAATTTAAAATCTTATTTAATCATTTATTGTCGTTTCATAGCATTAATAACCTTATAAAAACGATGAATGTATCTGTATAGCATGAGTAATTTCGATTTTTCACCAGGGATTAGAAAACGTCCACACATGAATAAAAATATTAAACAGAAAAGGGGTCATTAATTTAACCACCTACACCCATAATTAGAGATTTTGAGACCCAGGGAAAGATATAAAAATTAGGCCTCTCTTCATTTTTTTCATCCAATAATAACCATTTTTTTCCCCTAGTTAAAGTTGATCATTTTCCTTAATAATAAAAATATTTTATACATTTTAATCGAATGAAGAATTTTTCGGTAAAAATCTCGCTGATGTGTGTTGTTAAATAATATTTTTTTATTCCTTTTAATCCTGATAAAACTAAAAGAATATGATATTCGAAGCTTTTTGACGTCTCGCAGAGTAAAACAAAATATGAAGTCTATGCAATAAAATTGGAGTGAAATGTCTTCTAGCAATTATTCAATAGGCTTTATTTTTACAATGAATCACAAAAATGTCTGTTTTCTAACTTTTGCGGAGTAAACTCCGTTATTTTATCAAGGTTTATTTTTTTGGCCTCGATTATTCCAATTCGAAAATGAATCTAAACTTGCGCATCTTTCATATCCTGTACTTCTCCACAGACATTTTTGTTACTAATTTCAATTTTGGGACCGCTCAGTTTCAGCTACAGCAACAGATATGGGCTCTAATACCAAGAAAATTCGAAGAAAGTGAAAAATGATTTAATATCAGCAATTTTGTTTATCCGCTGAAGCTATTATTTTTTAAAGTTCATCTTTAAGGGGTGATTTAACCCTAGAACCCATGACTATTTATTTATTTACAAAAATATATATTTTTTGAATAGCTGCATATAACTAAAAAAAAAATAGTTTTTAAAAATTTGAATTACTTTTAGAAAAATTTAAAAAAAAATTTAATATGGCAAATGGTTACATTATGACTTAAACAATATTCCAGAGACAAAAATCCAATTATAAATAAATAATAATAATAATAAAAGACCCTTTTTGCCAATATATTTTTGCAATGCAGAAAAGTATTTTTAATGGTAGAATCATTCATATTACAGCCATCTTGGTATTTTCCAAAGTTACCTGTTTGAAACTTATTCTAATGGTAGAACTATTCATACTACAGCCATCTTGGTAATTTTCCAGGTTTCCAGTATAAAACTAATTCTAGTATCACTATTGCCATATATCGATGTTTTCTACAAATATTTATCAAAAAATATTTAAAAAGGGATTTCGAAACACTAATTGATGACCTTTGGAACAGCCATGGGAAGATTATAAATAAAAATAAAAACATGCAGCCATTTGGTATCTTTAGTTAACATTGCAATCCATCGTGTAGCCAAATGGCTATGCGATGGATTGCCCAGTTAACTAAAGATAACTGGGTTGGGAATTTTAGAATCTCCTGTAATTTTCTTACAAAATCAATTACTTTATAGAGGAACCATTTTTTTTATTTGCTTTCAATAGAAATTCGAGTTGGTTTAAATTAGTTGGATACGTTAAATACATATTCTTGAATTTTTGAGTTTATTCTATCCAGAACATTTGTTACAGATTTTACATAAAATATTTACTTTTGTCCTAGTATTGTTTGGCAGAAAACAGATTTGAATTAGCGATGATAAATTTTATTAAATCGAATTAAATTTTTGACTTTTTGTTATAGTTTTACTTTAAATTACTTTGGCTAGATGGATATTAAAGCATTTCCTTTTTACTTCGAAGAAAGTTTAGCTTTCTGATTGTTCAATCAGCTGACAACATCTTTTGTGTAATAAACAGGTGTTTCCTAAATTCGACATAAACAAAATTTCTTCTCTGTGATGCTGTTGTCACCCGAATGAAATAAAATTTTCTTAACATATTTCTATGGATATACAGAACTATTGGAAGTTCTTTCAAAATAAACAAGAATTGAAATGTTACTTTTAATACTCATGGCCATTACTCATGAGATTTGAGAGATATTTTCTCCAAATTTTCTCCACATATGAGTAGGAACATTTGTCGAATTGCGCCGAATGAGAGTTTATAACAGCATAATGAGCATTAGTAATACAGTTATAGCTCTAAAACGTATTGTAATAGTCGAAATTTCAGTACATATAACCACAATAATATTTATATAAATTTACAAATATGTAATAATATTAATAAACTATCCAAAAAAAAAGAATAACATTATGAAGGAGGTTTAAATAAAATGCCGAACAATTACTACTCAGTTAACATAATAGGTTTTGTGGCAAAATGCTGCACTGCTCGCAAATGATTAACCAGTCGTAAAAAGTCTCACTTTGAAATTTTTCTTCTACTCTGCAAATAAATGCTCACATTCTACACTTGCCCCGAAAAATTACATGATCAGTATAAATGAGAAATGATACAATGAGCATAAATTCAACAAAACCTATGATGAGATGGTGAAATGAAGTATGAATCTTAAACATACTTTTATTCATTGCATCCAAAATCGACAAGAAAGGCAAGGATATTGGCCTGTTCCGAAAGGTTAAGTGATCGGTGAGAGTAAGAAAGAATATTAAGAACTGTGCATGAACTCAACTAATCAGTAGAGTTTTTACCATTTACCAAAATGAAGCAGGAATCACTTACTTATTTTAAATAAACATTTCTTTATATCGCTTCCAAGATTAACTGCAAAGCCAAATATTCTGATATTAAGAAAGATTGAATATGATGTCCGCTCACCTCGCCGGTCCTTTGCGATAAAGAAAACACAAGCTTTCTCCTAAAAATTTTCAATCGGAGGGGGGGGGGGAATGCAACACTTAACTAGAAAAACTAAAAAACCAAACTGAACTATTGCTGCTTTACTTGCTTCTGGCTAAATGTACGACACTGAAGTAACGCATGATTTGTATTCTGTGCGAATTCGAATTCTTCAATGATAAATGTTTAAGTATTTTTTGATTTGCAGTCTTCTGCTAGGATTATAGCTACATTCCATAGGTTCTATTGGATTCTCTTAGGATACAGCACCATTCTATATTTTATAATAAATAATGGCTTTTGAGTTTTTAAAGTTTACTAAAAGCTCCTTTTTTTTATCATCACTTTATTAGAACTTTGTGTAGAAATATTCACTTCAACTGCGATACAAGTATACGCATCTGTTCGACAAAATTTTCTTTATTTTGGCTAAATTAATGTTCAATTTTGAAGATACACAAGGCTTATTTTGGAACAGGCATAATTTCGATTACATGATGAACCGACATGATGAACATGGTTGGTTACATGATGAACCGACACCTGAAACCACTTCCTTTCTAAATGTCCTCACAAACTCTGGTCAATAAGACGAAAAGTGCTTTAGAGTTTGAGCATCAAATTTGTCCGTCTTATAAACGACCCAGAAATTTTTCGTTTCCTTCTCTAGGGTGTTTTTTGTTTTGACAAAACAAGTAAAAAGATATACATGAGCTAATTATGTAATTGTAATGCATAATCATATATTTTCTCACACTTTTACAATTGTAAAATAGTTACGTTTAATCACGTAACTATTAATAGTTACGTTTTTAAACGAGTTAACTTTCTCCAATCTAATTTCTTACTTTTTCGTATGCGAAGAGCACAAAGATCGAGTATTGGAATTATTTTTATCGGCTTATAAACACTATAAATTATAAAGGGAACTAACTAACTAAATGAAATTCGGCATATGACCTTTACTCCAAAACTGTAGATCTATCACAAATTTTAGACCATATCAGTCACACAGAAGTATCTCTTTGTGTCCATGTGCATTTAAACATAGCTGAAAAATACAATGCGTTTTTTACTGAATTTTAGAATGGGATCCTAGCAGCAAAACTATAAATGACATTAAATCTTGTGCTAAGTTAATTGACTCTGTTGGTGTATCTGCTCATTCTAAGCGCGATAACTCAGAAACGCCACTAGTTAGATAAATAGGGTAAGAGGGTTGGATAAATTTGTTACGTATTTTGGCTACTAAAAATGGTAGACATTGTCGACAATATTATTTCGAAGAAGGATATAAAAATACACACTGAAATTCTTTACTCGAATCAAGAATACTCTTTATTCTCTCTATTCTGCACGAAGATAAGCAAAATTCAAAATGCATTGTGAACTGCAAAGACAGCACGTATACCAATTATATCACATTCCACTTAATATTGTCATATTTCTTTAAACGATATACCCCCATCTCAGTTGGACAATGATCTACTTCCATATATTACTTTCTAATAAAGTGAAAAAATAACTTAATCGGCATAATTAGTGATGTACACTTGGTTGCTCTGATTGAAAGTTACGCCGCATCGTCTCCATATAATCATTCTTTTATATCCTTCACTCTGTTCTGTATATATTTGAGCAGAAGAGCTCCTTCACAGTCTTATAAAGATAAAACTTATTATATATTTAGATTCTATCCGAAATCTAAACACTGTTGAAATGCCCATGTTAAAATTCGTGTTGTTTTGGTATTTGGGTTGAATAGCCCACTCTGATATCATTTATTTGATTAGTAAGATATCTTGCTAACACATGAGATTAGATGTAAAGTCACATGATTTGTCTAGTCAAATAGACTGACGCTGATGCTATCGTAATAAGAATTGGTGTCATGGGATAAGTGTCTTGCTTTCATGTGTCGCCATGTCTTTATCTCGCGCATTTTTGTTTCATTTTTATTTTTTTTACAGAAAACACTGAAATTTTGCATAGTACAAACACTGAACAACTTTTATTTACATATGACTATATTATATAATATAAATTATATTTTATAAAATATATTTTTATAACAAACTAATATTCGAATCATAGTATTCAAAACAATAAATAGATAAAATAAAACACTAGCTGAATCTGCTTTTTGATTAATAAGATTATCACAAAAAAGCAATTGAAAAGATATTTGTTATTATTAGCTTTTGTTCTTCATTTACGTTTAAAATAAAATGTGTTTCGACATTGCTCGCTGTTAAATAAAACCAACAGTAACGTTTTCCTCTAACAGTTCAAGGAAACATACTTGTGTCTTTATGTTAAAGCAACGACAAAAGCTTCGCAAATGCTCGAGTTAATTGAAAAGTTGCTTGCCTTAATTGATCTTATAGCTCTGTATTTCCAGTAAACTGATTGGCTGATTAAACCAAAGTGTTAAATTTTAATCAGTTTAGCTTTTATAGGATAATTTCCTTTTTAGAAGTTACACAAGAATTATTTTGGTATTGTCATGTAATATTGAATCATAGTCACATGACGCAAATTATAGTTAGAAACTAAATTAGGTATTAAAAAATCATTTCAGTTGCCAAGAACGAAATTTGAACAATAAGAAGGTAGATACTCTTTTTTTTTTTTTTTTTTTTTTTTGTAAATTCAAAGATTTGATTTTCTATCATGTCTGAAAACCTTTCTATTTTATAAAGACTGTAAGATCTCTCATGAAAGAAGGTGCATTATCTGATATGTTACAAATTTATCAACGAAGTTTAAAAAGTACATAAATATAAAATTTATCTTCTTAGTGTTGTCATAATGATTGTTATTCCTTCATTAACAATTTACATTTTCAGGAAATAATTCTGTTATTTTCCAAACTTTCCTTAACAAGAGTAACCTAAATATAGATTTCCTGAAATTATGTAGGTCTGAAAAAATATCTTTTAAATTAGAAAACTCTTTATTTTCATTAATTTTATCCTATTAATATGATTAATGGCTGGTGAACTTAAAAAATTATTTTGTCACGATCAACTCTGTTGTTTTGATGAAAAACTAAATTATCAAATAAACATCGTGCTTAACGATAAATAAAATTTGTCTTAGTTGCATTTGAACGTATTAATAGTCACATGGCTACTCTAGATAGATAAACTTATTGACTAACCATGTGATGATTAGTTAAACAAAACTTTTGTCAAATCTATGCCCACGGTTTGATAATCATGTGACTTTATATTCTGCCGCAAACATTGTGATTAGATCGAATAAACATACTGACAGGCGAGATCTTGGAATATAAAATTAAAACTAATTAAAAAGATCTTAAACTAATAATTAAAATTATTCAAGCTGAATTTTAGAATACTAGAAGATCATTGATGAATATAATCTTCTTTAACTCAAGATAATTTTTGTTACTGATTCTTTAAATTCCAAAGCTATAATAAAACTGATTCTTTGAAGTTTTATTTTTCAAGAATTTCTTAATTAAATGAACAGCTATATGTATAGAGGCATTTGCAATAATGACTATTGTTGTATAAGCTGTTGGTTTGAGAAATAAATGTATTATAATTTCTTTAATTCGAAGATTACATATCAAATTATGGTCTTTATGGTAATAAAAATGTAAAATTAATGGATTCAAAGTTAATGGTACAATATTTTGAAGAACTGTAGTTTTTAATTAAACTTATGTTAGAAAAATTAAGATTGATCTAATGAAAAAAATATTGTAAAATGTACTTAAAGTTCCACCTGCAAAGTTGATAGAAAACAACACCTTAATCAAAAAGCCATGTCAATGACTTTGTTGTTATTGTTTTGATCTAAGACATTGTTTGTTTGTTGTGATAAGAAACACAGATAGATGTTCATTTTACAGCTAAAAAGGAAAATCTGTGAAAATATTTCCATCATCTGTCGTAGATAGATAGCTCATAAAATAATCCAACCGCTTCCAATGCTTGACACTTGGGATGATGTTTCGAACCACCAATTTAGAAACAAGGTTCCATCAAACACAGCATTTGTCATCATTCCCCAAAAGGTTAAATTTACTTTTGAATTTGAACATGACTTGATTACAGAATTTTGTAATGTAATCTTAAACAAATACAATAATTTTCTTTTGAAACTAGAGGCTTTCTTGTGGATACAAAATCATTAAAATATGTTTTGTGGAGTACTCCTTGAATTGTTTCTAGAGAAAGAAATTTCCGTTCTATGTATTCTGATGATGATTAGGTGTGTGCCAAAAGTGATGTTACATCGGTAAGAAGCTCATAATTAAAATAAAAAAAAATAGAATTTAAATAGCTCCCAAAGGACAAGCTCTTCAAAAAATCTTTCATATGCGTGTGTACTAGATGCAAAAGAAGCTAAAGATAGCCAACGAAAAAAAAAAATTAAAAGAGCAGGCATAAAAAGAAAAAAGTGGAGAAGGTCTCAATGGCTCAAGCAGAAAAGCCTACATAATATTCCACAGTAACAGTATCATTGAAAAATAATTAGTAAATAATAAAATTTACCAAAAATATTCAGTTTAAACTTTGAAAACAGCAAAAAAAGCAAAGAAAAAAATGTAAACAAATAAATGAAAAAAATAAATGAATAAAGAAATAAATAAACAGAAAAAAATACATATATACATATCAGTCTAAGGTAGAGTATACATGATCAGGAACAAAGAAACTTTCAAAGTATGCATAGATAAAGATTCCTTTTGTATATTTTTTTCTTATACTCACAAGATAATGTCTACTTTTAACAGCGCTTGACTTTATGTATACTTTGAAAGACTCAGTCAATGGTAGAGTTCCATTTAAAGTTTGCAACTGTTAAAAAAGCGTTAACACTTGACGTATTAAAAGGATTGCAAAATTTCTTTACCACAAGGTATAACCGATAAAAAGTCCCTTTTTTTTTTTTTTCTTTATAGTAAAATAACATATGACTCCAAAATTCCTTTTTCATTTATAGTAAAATAACGTATGGAATTCAAAATAAGAAAAATTAGTCCAGATAAGAGACAAACTAGGATAAATTATTATTCCATTTGGAAAATCCTCCTTTCATTGTGATACAGGAAATTCAAGATAGTTTCAGCTTCTAAAGTCCATTTATTATTTGATAGAATTTGGGAAATTTTTTGTTGAGGTTTAATAAATTTTCTCAAATGATGAAGAATAGGTCAATGGGAAATATAGTGTGGAATGTCATCATAATCATTTCCACATCTACAACTACAGTTTCTCAAGCCGTTCAATGTTTTTAAAAAAATGTAGCAATCATATTAGAAACTTCGTTATTTGTCATATGATTTTTCATATCGCCGTATCATAGAAAATTCTTTTTCTTATTCTTACAATTCTATCAGCTATTTTAGAAAACCAAATATTTTTGAATACCTTTTTTGAACGCAACCTCGAATAGTAGAATTTTCTTTCCAATTTTAAGTACAGATATGTCTCCTTCAAAAATTCGAATTACTAATTCTCGTATATCTATGCTTCTTTTGTTTCTTGAACTCATCTTGGTGACTGAATAATTTTGCTTTCTTCGAAAAATAACGATCAGCTTTCTAAAGTTACAAACATATTGCGCAGATTTATTTTTAATATATAGTTAGCTAAACAACACTTTTAAGATATACCCATGTCTCAATTTTGAGAATAGAGATTTGTATCAAACACTGAGCAAAAATATGGCAATCAAAGCATTCTCAAATCATAGTTTCGATTTTCTAGCAAAATAAGTTTGTTTTTTTTAATTCTTGTAAATAATATTCTTAAATGAGACTTTAACATTTTTATTTCAGAGCTTTGAAAAATAAAGGAAATGATGCAAGCTCAATTTTGGGAGTCACTTTAAATAATATAAAAGGAATTTTGGTATTAATTATTTAAAAGTCGGAAAGACATTCAAAGGAAAGACAAATTTCAATATACACCACTGGAAAGGGAAGCAGTATCCAAACAGACATGAAAAAATAAGTTAAAATTATTGAAAGTTTGAGAATCACTGCTTCGCGCATACAACAATTAATTTTACAACTCATTAACACAAGATATTTTCTGTTGAAATTAGAAAGTACAACTACAGGATATACCCGAAAATATGTACACACTTTGAATAACTATCACATAAACTCAATGAGATGCATAGAAAATTCAAATGTAGATTAATACAAATGTAAGGTTTCGCCGTGAATTATTAGAAGTTTTATAATTCAAAAGATTTCATATTATAGTTTTTCATCTTTTTCAAGTAATAATTGCTAACTCAGAGCTAAAATATTTTTAAGACTTTGAAATGCCAAGACAACAATTTGGACATTCCTATAATTGTATTAATTAATGACGTTTTTAATTTTTTTTATTATCTGATAATTATTCAGAATAAGCATGCATTTTTTGACATCCTGGATAATGAAATGTTCATTGATAAATTCTTCTAATATCATTATTATCGAAATCACCGAAATAATGCCTGAATGATCACGCTGCTTATCTGGAGGAAGCTTATCAATTTCACACGAGATTATGCTATTACTACTATGTCCAGTAAGGGATTGCCCTTAAGTGACTCCCCGAAATTCGTTATCAAGTCATGAGTCGTTCGCATTCCAAGAAGACTTTGACCTTGTAGTACACAACGTACTAAGTCACGCGCAAAAATCTTTCTTATAAAAGCATGGATTTTGGTTTGTTATTCAGTTCTGAGATCTACAATTGTTAGAAGACCATCGCAGTTCATCACGTTCAGCCAAGTCAGTAATTCAAAAAAGGTAAAGTATTTTTTGATTTTCATAAAATTAAGGTAAGGAAAAAGATCATTGTTGATTTTGAGATAGTTCAGAAATGTGGAGTATATTGCAAGACAGTGTGGGATTGTAACTTGATATAGACGGAAAAATCGATTTTTTAGCTTTTATAATTCCAAACACATAATTCCAAATACATAATATGCAAACACATAATTTTTAAATTAAAAAATTAAATTTTGTTAAATTAAAAAACTATCCAGAAATTATACCAATGATATTATGACATAATGTAGAGCACTGATCATGTGAAATATTTTTCTTTTCTTTTCTTTATTTTTTTTCAGTATGCAAACGAAGAAGGAAAAGTATGCAAATGAAGATAATCTCCTTAGAGACTCTTCTACTAATGATATCAGGGACAATTTTTTAAATAGCTAGATAACTATACGAAGCTATTAACTTTAAATAACCATTCTCTTCCTTCAATAGTTTCTCATTTCTAGCATTTGCATACTTTAGAATCTGATTTAAGATTTTAGGTAATGTAACACTTTTATACTAAAAGATTACTAACAACTTAAATTTTAAAATAAAGAAAATTTAGAGTATCTATTCTCAGAAATTGATCCACCCTAAAAAAAAAGCTAAACTTCGGAATTAGTCTATAAAATGTTGAGAAACCTTAAGGTAAGCAATATTTGGAATAAATTTAAAAATGCATATTTCTTGCTCCTCTGATGAAATTATTTGAAAATATCACATTAATATTCTAAATTATTTGAATTGTATAAACTTTTCAAGCAAAGCAGTTATAGAATTTTCGAACGGGGATTACAATAATTTCCGATGACTTTTGTATTTAAGGAAGAAATTCTCTCATAATTTATGAATAAAGTGCATAATGAAGTAAAAATTACCGGTGATCAAACCTTCACAATTATGTTAAATAAAGTGCAATAATTAATCACTTCACGATTATCATAATAAAGTGTTTCACAATTTTGAAACGAATTTTGTTTGACGTTGTATCTTTAACAAGGAATTATTGCTAATTAAACTGCAGTGTTTTGTAACATAGAAATTAAGCGTAAAGAATCAATCTTTTTTTTATGATTAGCTGATTAATAAATAAAATGTTATTCTTAATTTTTGTTTACTAATTATAAAAGATCTCATTTTTTTTTTAATTTTTAAAAAATTTCATTACTTCTGTTATACAGGAATATGAAGATGTCCTATGAATTTCAAGATACTTGAATAAACTTCTGTCGTTGTTTATATAGAGATAAGACATATATATAACAAAAAATATTAAAGCCCCAAAAATATTTCGAGCTTAACGTTATAACTTTATGAACTGACATATAAATAGTACAATTTTTGTTAAAGTCCATTATGAAAGATGTCTACGTTTCTCCTTCGGAAACTTAAAAGTGATCGATTTATAAAGATGCATTAGACATTTAACCGAACATTTTGAAATGTCTTAAAAATAATCATCTTTTATTTTATAAAATAGTTTTATTTGTAAGGCTGGTTACAAGAATCAACTTTCTGGATTTGATAACACTGACACTAATTAAATTAATTCATTTTTACAGATTAAAAAAGAAATTTTGATTTTAGAAAACTGTATATTATTTGTTTACTTATAGTTATTATAAGTACACACTTTGTTATAATACAGATGGATCTTGGGTTAAAGTTATTTCTTCATTATTATTGCTTGTTATTTAGATGAACCAATTGTTTCAATGAAATTTACTTCTGTTTCAGATGTTTCGTTACCTACTATTAGGCATTATTGTAGCTTCCGTTTCTGCCTGCTCTTTTTGGAATAATTACGATGCATTGTGGGAAAATTATAAGGTAAGAGATGTGAATTACAAATTAAAAAAATCGTTATATTTGTATATTTATCATTGAAAAAAGTATCAAGTTAACAATCATCTGCGTGTAGTTAGCAAGAACTGTCTGTGATTTTTTTAAAAATCAATCCTACGAAGTACATATTTTCATAAAATTTCTAATCGATTTTCATTAAGTCTATGTTATTTTAATTTTTGTATTGTTATCTCTTTTTTGCAATATAATTGCGTTTTTAGATTTTCTTCTCACTTTGAAAACTAAGAAGATAATTAGATTTTTGTCACTTTAAAAAATTATAAAATGTCACGCTAAATGAACTTTAACATAAAACAATTAAAAAAAAATATTGAAAATTAAAGCTTTAAAATACAATACTTTCTCCTCTAAATTAAAGATAACATGTTTTTTTTTTATATTTTGTTAATTTTTATTTTCATAAAATAATTTTTTGAACTTTCAAAACACCAACTTCCAAGTTTTCATACTTACTGCCAATGTATCTTTAATTGTGATTTTGTACTGAGTATATTCTCAGTTCTAAATTTATGTTTAAATGTGAGTTGAGATGAGGCTGTTGTAGAATGTATTTAAACATGAATCGACAAGCTTTATTAACAAATTGTCTTCGTATTTTATTCTAAAATTGAAACAGTTATTAATTCATATTTTATAACATCTTTTAAAGCTAGTTTTCCATTTTTAAACGAATACAACACAGAATAAAACAAGTGGCACATTGAAGGCTCAAGACTAATACAATATTATAAATACAAAAAATCGCGTTACTTTCAAAAGGCCGTGAAAATTCTACCCACTTGCCAATGTTACGAACCAGTTCTTGCCTTCTATCCTCAAAATTCAATAATTTTTTTCATTATTGATTTATCAAATACAAGTGCAATTTTGTATGAAAATTTTCCGAAATAAAATAAACCAGAAAAGGTTTATTTTAAGCAAAATGCATGTTATCCATAAAATTACGTTAGTTCTTCAGCAATCTGTATCCAATTCTTCGGGTTTTTTTAAAACCGCTTTTCTTCACATCTTCCATATTTATAAGAATGAAATTTTGTAATTGATTTCTCACTTACTTCCCCATGCACTAGAATTCTGAAATTTTGTACAATTATTGTTTCCAGGACAACAGAAAATTTTAATAATTTTAGAGCTCTTAATTATCAATTAATACATTCATTTTTCTAAAAATTAATTCCACAGAGATGGCGCTATCTTGAAATTAAATTGTGAAATACCATTTTTAACATTCCATAATACTTTTAATCATGAATTCTGATATATATTAAAGACTAAAAAGTGAAAAATAATAAACATAAATTAGGTTTAAACATTGTATTATTAAAAAAGGAATATAATTTTTTAAATTGGAAATGAAGCAATATTATAAAAAATTAATGCATAGTTTAATCATAAAGAAATGTTTAGATTTCCATTGAAATTTAAGATAAATTATTAATACGATTGAAATTTCAATCTTCCAAGAGAATTTTTAACGTGTTTATGATTTTGTTTTGATGTCCACATTTCTGACGAAACATTTAATTAGATTAAGAAATTAAAAATATTTTAAAAGATAAGAATTAAAAAAATATTTTTAAAATATAAATTAGAATATTTATTTTTAGAAATCTACAACATTATAGAGGGTAATTTTCTTCACGATAACATTGCATAAGATTATTTAGAAACTGGTGTTAACTGAAAGAATGCCAACCGGTTTAGATTAATGGCTTGCATGTGACGTTGAAACGGCAACGAAATCATTTTCGTTTCTCGGATTTTTGTCTTTTTTTAAGCCACAATGAATATTGTAAACTATTTGTCATGTTTTGTTGGCCCAAGAGCCTTGTTTAGCTACACTGCCACAAGTAAAAGTTAGATTCTAAAAGAATAGTAAAGAAAACACACATCAAAATGCAAAAGTAGAAGGACCGAGATAAAAATAAATCATAAAACATGATGGTATAACAATGAATGGATAAAATTTTAATTTATAAAATTCATATAACGCAACAATGATTCAAAATACAAGTAAAATACGAGAAAATGACATCATTTCAAAACATGCAGCACAAAAAGAACCGATGTAAAAAATGAATGCAGTAAGAAATAAAGATTAAAAACTAGAGCGTAATAAATTTAAATGACTTCAAAAATATTTTATCAGTAGATAAGAAAGGATAAATAATATTAAATGGAATACAATAGAAGAAGTCTATAAAGTTCCAATGAATGTCCTTAGAAAGACAGGATTCCAAACATTCATTATATAAAAGAAAACTTTATAAATAAGATTACAATCCAAATTTACTTAAAATATTTCTGTTTGCACCTCACGCGTTTGTAATTCTTGTGTGACCTCCAAATTTTTATTTAAAAAAATATTTATTCCTTTTTAATATACTGGTAAAAATGTTCTAATTTTTATGTATTCATTATTATGATTGTGCAATATAATTTCAATAATTTCTTACTAATTTTTATTTATTTTCTAAATGCAATAATTTTTCACTGAATACATATCTTTCATAACTTTGAAATTTTAGTTTTTAAACTGCATTTGACTTTGTTCGATGCAAATAGCAAATGCAGCCATACTGCTGTCTATAGGTAAAATAAGAAGACACTTTTCTTCAATGAAAATTTAGCAAATTGTAATTAAAACTTCATACATTTTTTTCATAGAGGAATGCGTTGAAAAGCAAATGTATTTAGGAAAAAAAGGAGTATGACTAAGAATGAAAAAGTTGAACATATGTACTGTTCTCTTCTCATGTAAAATAAATAAAGTAAAATAAACTTAAATGTTTTGTTTTTACGAAAGAACCTTCAAATAGTTACCAACGAAAAAAAAAAAATCGGATTTCTTCCAATATAATTTACAATCTGTATATCTTGTTAATTGTCAGAGACCCGTTAACAAGTTGTGGATATCTAATTTGGACTCGAGAATAATTATATCTCTTTGTCAATCGAGACCAGACAGACTGACTGACTGACTGACAAGTTTGATTGTACGCTTTCTCAATGGGGACTCTGCCGAGAAGTGGATGGAATTAATTCATGTGACGTCATGGTCACGTGTCAAATGTAACTGCGCATGTGACTGACTCTGCTGTCAGATTATCTTAGGCTGTCATCTTATCTGGTTATCAGGCTGTCTTAGATTCTGTTGTCAAGCCATGATCTTTTCCTCCAGCAAGATGTACAAAATATTTCAAAATAGAATTGGCGCGGCGCATTTTGACTTGTATCACGTGAGAAGGAACTGGTTTCAAAGAAAATAATTATTCAGCAAATATGTCAAAACGCATATCAAGGGTGCAATCCAAGAAACTCATACTTCCAAGCTTAGATAAATTTTCCTTGAAGTACAATTTAAATGTGCGAAACTAGATTTCTTAAAGATTTCACTTTTTTCACAATGTAAACTTAGGCTGGAGAGATACCAAAGACGGATATCAAGTAACTCCTTGGTTTGTTTTTGTTATATTAACGTTCCGTTTTGAAACAACACTAAGGATATTTTGGGACGGACCTTGTAATTTTGAATCGCAGTCAGATGGCGAGGACAACATCTGAGTTGGCACCCTCCTCCCCAAACTTCCACACCACATCAGCGGGAGGACTTGTGGTCGCACTTGGCCTCGAGGGATTCAATGTGCACCAGATCCGCTTTCACAACGGTTCTTTGGCGAAATCGGTTCTCGAACCTGAAACCCTCCGGTTCTTAAGCCGAGACCTTACCACCAGGCCACCGTGACCCTA
This sequence comes from Argiope aurantia, assembly GCA_026543865.1. Lineage (NCBI taxonomy): Eukaryota > Metazoa > Arthropoda > Arachnida > Araneae > Araneidae > Argiope > Argiope aurantia. The sequence continues at coordinate 235,866 of JAPMOR010103087.1, forward strand.
AATAACTCCTTAACTTGACTTTTCAAGTTATCTCTTTTAATAGCTGAATTCAGTCTCTAAATCTCTTTTGTGTTAAACAGGTATTCTTGATTAAATGGAAGAATAGCATTAGATTTTTTTAAATGTATTTCAGTTGCTATTCCGTCGCAGTTTAATACATGCATAACATCATTTTTAACAAATTTTAGACATAGCAGGGATTGCTAATCTACGCCCGTTAGGTTAGGTTTTTAAAATTTTCTGTTTATGTCTTATAAACATTTCTAAATATAGTAACGGTTGCTGAACAATACATATTGGAACTTTATATTTTCATTTATTTTACCAGCTTGGTAAACATTTCTTATGAACATTTATAAATATGACAATGATTATTGAATAACATATAATGAAATCTCTTTTATATTTTTATTTATTTCATGATTTTGTAAGGGTTAAACTTATATTTGTGAGATATCTTGAGAAAACATTTAAGAAATAAGATAAAAATGTATTTCAATGATCATAAAACATTGAAGAGTATAATTTCAAGATTAAAAATAATATATTTTTCACGTCATCTTAACATTAAAAAAAAATGATACTTGTGAAGAAACTTTTTCATTTTTATGTATATATCTTTCATTTTTTAGCGATGAAAAAGTGTATTATGATAAATATTGACACGGAAAATGCAACAACTTCTGTTTGTTATTTTTTATATATTATTATTCTTTTATCCCACAGAAAGTCTTTAATAAGACGTATAATTCGTCCGAAGAAGGTTTCAGGAAAAGACTTTGGGAATTAAACATTGCAGCCATTCAAAAGCATAACTTGGAAGCCGAATTGAAGTTGCACAGTTTCAAACTTGGAATCAATCACTTTTCTGACAGAGTAATTTTTTCTTTGAATTTTTGGCAGCATCGAACAGCATTTTTTTAATTGCTTCAATCATTCAGAGCTCTTTACCTTAACTATCTATTTCTTTTTGCAGCTCATACATGAATACGTATCCATGAATGGATTGAAAATGGTTAACCGTGCCAGCAACAATACTTTCAGTTCTCATTTCTTGGCTCCAGAAAATGTGAAATATCCTAGCTCTGTTGATTGGCGAAAGGAAGGATTTGTAACCGAAGTTAAAAATCAGGTATTTTTTAATATTTTATATTTTATTCATTTTAACTTGGTTTGTCTTCATATTTTGAGGATACAAAATATAATACTTTCCTTGCGGAACTACACATGCTGCACCATCAGAGGTTTTAGTTTTACTTTTCAATTGATTCATATAAATATTGTGTTACTAAGATATTAACATTTAACTTACTTCTCAAAGCTGATGATTTAATCTCAAATCATCTTTTAGATAGTGTTGCTTTGTTATCCATTTGAAATTTTTCTTCATCTTACGGGATGATACAAATATATGTATTCAATAATTTCACATAAGAAAATTGCATTCACATAAATAAATTCAAATTTCAAAAACATTTTAATTTATAAGATGCTTGATTTTCCACGTCTTTCAGGACCTAACAATTGTAACTTAAAGTTTATAAACTGTTGCAGAAATGATTCTTAAATTTTAGCTCCAGTTTCACTTCCGAAACGGGTAATTTCCATACAAAGCTATTGAAAATTGCCAACACCCTCTTTCTATTTTAAAATTCTCAGTGGAGTCGCGTGTCTCTCCAATGGACACAGCTTGGACTCACTAACATTAATACCTGATAAGTACATTTGGATTCATCATTACCCTAAAAACTGCAAGTTTATTTTCAACTGAGTTACTGCTTTTCTATATATGTGTATGTATGAGCGAGCACATACATGTGTATGTTCTCCCATGGGGAGCAAAGTACGCATTTGTAATGCGCTTGTGTCGGTGACTGCAGACATGCTTCAGAATGTATGGTGTGAAATGGACTACTGCCTAGATATTGTCCGTGTGACAAAGGGAAGTCACATAGAACATCTATGACGTATGTATACAAAATTTTGAAGTTCCCTCTACGTTATGTATTAATCTTATAGATGAATTCTTTTTCATTAAATAGTTATAGCCGTTTGTAATCTCTATATTCATTTTGAATTACCCTGAATTACCAGATAGTGGACACAAAGTATGAAAAAGAGAACTGTTCCTAGAAAACATATTAATCACCTTTATAATCAGGGATCTAGAAGAGCGTTTTGATCCATGATTATTTCGGAAGAATTTTTTACTTGTGTTTATCATGGTTGAGGGAAGTTCAAGACGTACTGATATATGAAACATTCTCGTCTTTTCATTTCATTAATTCAGATAATATTTGTTTTAATCTCCCTATTTTTGTGGTATAGAAAGACTGTGGATCTTGTTGGGCTTTCTCTGCTACTGGATCTTTAGAAGGACAGCACAAAAGAAAAACAGGAAAATTGGTATCTCTTAGTGAACAAAATCTTATTGATTGCTCTACAAAAGAGGAAGGTATGAAAGCAATTAGCAAATATTTATCATAAATGAATAAATTTTAGATTCCGACAAATCTCATTATTAAAAATTCCTTTAACTGAATCCGACTAATCTCATTATAAAAGAAATTATACCCTTTAGCAAATTAACTGAAATAGATTAATTTCTTCACAAAGAAAAGTTTTATTCGCTTATTGTCATCAAAGTTTTCGTCTCGAGAAATGAAATCGATATGTCCAGAAAATATTCGGAATTTCGAAAGGACGCTTAGATAATACAGGAATATGCTTTAAGCTTTATACTTTTAAGCCAAAGTAGATGCTTCTACACTGTTTGATACATTATTTGAAGAACAGAGCAAAGTTCAGTTTCTTATCTCTTCTGATTCTTCTGTTCTTGCAATTTCTTCTCCACTCAGAACTTGACTTCAGAAGTATAGTTTTATTAAATTCTGAAAAAATATTTGATAAGCACAAATGTCCAAAAACAGAAGAATTTGAAGATAAGCAATGGTGACAGGTATTTCCGATACACACACACCAAGAAATATTTTAATTACTGCCCAATTTTTGTGTATGGATCAATGGCAATGCTGATATGCTCTCTAACAGTAATGCAAAATAAATGCATTTTTACAGATTGTAATATTGTAAAATTATTGACACTTTGCCTCATTAATAGAGATGTGATTAGATATAAAAAACATCAATTGAAAGTGCAAAATAAATTTAATAGACTAAAGTTTGATTTTTATTATATTTTTATGATATTTCAATTAACAAAGATTCTATTTTGAAAACATTTAATGATCCATACAAGTTTATAAAATCACAAGTCTATTGTATTTTTATTTATTATTGACAATAGTATTTAAGATAATCGACGCATGGAATGATTATTCATTTGATAAGTATCGCTATTTACAAGACTTCTTCAAATAAAGTTTCTGATAATATCGAATAGATATTTTATCTTTATAAGTATCTATTTTTTATGTAATAATATAAAATTCCTCAACCAATTTTGAAAATTAAAAATATCTTACTATGAATAAATAAGGTGATCTCTCTAATCGTGATCTAATAGATAATTTCTAAAATGTTATAAATAAACGCATACTTCCATATAGGAAAAATGCTTTGAATGATATAAAAATTAAATCTGATGTTACTTGAGTTTATAAAAAAAAGTGCTTAAAATATTATGCTATATGAATCAATTATTTATCCGCCGAAAAGGTTAAAAAATCTAATTTTTATGCCAATTGCCCTCTACCCTATTTAACAACATCAAAAAAAAATCATGATATGTTAAAATATATAATAAAAAACACTTCATAATTTTATGCTTAAAATTACTCGAGTGATAACTGTTTACATTAAGCTAGAGAGTATAAAAAATGTTTCAGGGCTCATCGTTGAAAAGAGTTAATGTTTGGACAAATCTAAGAATGTTATTACAAGCTTTTTTTTATTGGTATAAATACTGAGCAGAACAGCTTCAAATATATATTCGACTTGTTGACCAAAAGATAGTTGGAAAATAAAGTTTTTGCAAAAACAGTGAGATGAAAAGAGTTAAATATTTCATTACAAAATGAAATATTTGTTCCAATATGATTAGAATAAATTTTATTAACTTGAAATAAAAGTAACTTTATTGTAATATTTGCAATCCATGACTTCCTACTTTCTTGACAGAAATGTGAAAATGCACCAGCTATATAACACAGTTTATGAATTTAATTGTAATAAGCTACAACAATCTTTTTTTATATAACGTAGCCCTTCGTCTGATCATCCCATTAAATGCAAATGAGTTAATATTTAATTTCACTTATTTAAAGCACTATTGCTTTTGTGGTAAAAATGCCAGCAAATTATTTTAATTAATCTAAAATTAAGTGATAATTATATTAGTCAGTGAACATTCTAAAAATTTTTTACCCTTAATATTCAGCTGAAATTTTCGCCACTTCCAATTTGACCTGAATTATCACTCGTAAGTGTAATTATCATGCCTAATTTCATGAATTATTTTACTAATTAGCCGAATTTTGATATTTTCTTGTTTCATGAAATAAGCTTTTCCTAATAACGACCAAATAATTTTTTTAGTTTTATTACCATGTATACTTATGCTCTGTAAAGGAATAAATAAAGATGACTAAGAGTTAATCTCTTCGAAGTAATAGTAATACTTCCTAATGCCAAATAATCGAAAGAAATATAGATGTAATAATACGTTATTGATAATTACAATTTTGATGTTATGCCTTAAAAGCGTTCTAGAAACAAAGGAATACCGTAGTTAAAATCATCTTAAATAATGTTATTCAAAGTTTCATCTCGGCCAGTTTCAACAGTAGAACACTTTTTAAAAGAGCGAAAATTATTTTTTCTGAACACGAATGTATCAAGGATATTTTACTAAATGTGAATAATAAGGTCAGGGATTGCATAAAAATTTCGATTTTATATATTTTAAGCATTATACTTATTGACTAAAATAACATAAAATATAATAATTTACTTCATTTAAAGCATTTTCCACCTGGGAGTATATGCCTATCTCTAAATGTATAGAAATTGGCTATAAAGCTACAATTTGAATGTGCTCTTTCTATATACTTGAAAGTGTATATTTCGCTTCATTTATGTGTCATTTTTTCTTTCTACATATAGGAAATGAGGGTTGTAATGGTGGAATGATAGATTCTGCTTTTGATTACATTAAGAAGCATGGCATTGATACCGAGGAATCCTACCCTTATATTGCAAAGGTTTGTGATTTATAAATACTTTTGTCACTTATTGTAGCCACTCTACAACATGTCCAAATATCCCAAATTTGGGCTTTTAGCCCTTTTTATGTTTTAAATGCTTGGTTTTCAGATTTATTATTTAATTAAAGACAATTTTATCGAATTATATACTAAAATATGTTACAGATAATGATTAAACAAGCCGCACTACTGTTGGTAAACGTAATAATTGTTTTTTTCTAATTAAAATTTTAATACGGCTGATCATCCAAATTTCCTTTATTAAATGCTAATATATTTTACCGTTGATTTTCCGCTATGTTCCATTAAAAATTAACAAAATGAATACAAAAATTCTGAAAGTTTTGCAGCTATTGTTTTTGTTAATACCTAGATAAGATCGATTTTAAAACTCGTAAGGAGATAATATTAGTATAAAAGTAGTAAATCGTAACCAATCCTCGAAATTATGTTTTAGCGATTTCTGTAGCATTTTACTTGCACTTTTTTTGTGATAAGCCTCATTAATATATATACACATTCATGCGCAATGTGAAAGTATATAGATATTAATGAGATTTAATTGTGAAATAAAATAAAGTAAGAATTATTCAATTTGATATATGAATCTTAAAATCTCCGGTAGCGCGCTTCAATGGAAATACATATAACTAATTCAATATTAATTTCAAATTGCCTTTATAAATGATGAGAGAGCATTATTAAGTATCAAAATAAAATTATATGAAAGGATTTTATTTTTTAATATTTTAATAAAGTATTATTTTAATGGATTTTTAGAAAGAATGCGATTAATTTTCTCATTTACTTTAAAAAATGCAAGTTATTAATATATTTTAAGAGAATTTTCTTAAACATTCTTATGAGAGATTAGCATTTCAACTCCTTACAGGAACTTCTTAAACTTTTTTTGCCATTTTTCCATATTATTGTTTCATCGAAATGCACATCATTTTTTAAATGAAAAGTAGTGATGACAGATAACATCTTGATGTAATAAAACATTATATTGCCTCATAAAAATAATAATTGGACAAATCTTTTAACTTCAGATATTATTCCAATTTATTTATTTTTCAGGAGCAAAAGTGTCACTTTAAACCGCAAAATGTTGGCGCCACTATGACAGGCTATGTTGATATTCCTGAAAACGACGAAGAAGCCCTAAAAAAAGCCGTCGCCACTGTAGGACCTGTGTCAGTTGCTATTAACGCTAAAGGATCTGGATTTATGTTTTATAGGCAAGTGTATATATGGAACAATTAATGTGATTAATCGATTCATCATATAGTCCAATTATTAATATTAACCCCGGCTATTATTAACACTTTCAACGCTACCGACGAGATATCTCATCTTTCAGATACTTCCGAATACAGGTTTCTGTGATCTAAAATTAGTCTCTTATGCCAGTTTAGATAATTTGAATTTTCTAATACATATATATCAACCTATCTAAACTGGCATAAGAGAAATTTTAGCTTACAGAAACCTGTAATTGGAAGTATCTGAAAGACGAGATATCTCGTCGGTAACGTTGAAAGTGTTAATAATAAAAGATTAATCAAATTGATCGTAATTTATATTTATTACCAACCTTTTAATCTTTCTGTAAAAACCTTGTTGAAGGGATTTTTAAGTTACATTTCTTTCTTGTTCTTAAAATTAAATTCTCAAAATTTTTCCTCGCATTTTACCACTTTTTTAAAAAAATAGGAGGAGGATGCTTTTCTTTAATTTCTCGTATATTTCCTTAAGAACGTACCTTATAAACTGTGTTCAAAAATCATTTTTCTCCTAAGTGTTATGCAAACAAATGTCCCTCATTAGCATGCAAGAATATTTTAAAAGTGCCCAAAATTACTTTTCCCTTTGACGGTTTTTAAAATGAATTTAATATACACCAAAACTTTTAATATACAAACGAGATATTGAATTTTATTTATATATGTTGAGTCTTTGAGTTCAAATGCAATAAGACAGACAAATAGATATTCTGGTTTGATATAGATCTACTATTGTGATGCAAAATCGCATACAGAATTTCAAGCATTCGCTTGTTGTGTGAATTACCGTTCTCACGTGCACAAAGATATACAGATTGACAGACTTCTTATTAAAAGATTTTATTCAAAATTTGATCCAGAACTCTGATTGATGACCAAATATTAAAATTCATTTGCATCATTTTCATTTCATCTAGCTTGTAGTAGCTGTGCTCACAGACATAAATTTAAAATTATTTCTTCGGACTCAAGGATGTCTAAAAAATAGACCTACAAAACCTAACGAAATATTTGGTGATTAAAGCACTTCCTTTTTCAAGTACATGAAAGTAATATCTGACAAAAAAATAATTCTAATATCCAGCATTTCTGTGTATGTTACGAGGCTTATTTCACTTGAAATATATATATTATATAAAGACCAAATGTTAAAAAAAAATGTTCCTGACAAATATAAATTGAAATGGATTTGGAATATGTTCTCGACATAGAACTTGTATATATGTTATATTTATATGTATACCACGTTATATTTTTAATTAAAATTTAAACTATTTTCCTACTTAGAAGAATGTAAATTTTTATGAATGTGGAAAATCTACTCTTATGTGTGTCATTTTGTTTGGAGTTGTCTAAAAGCATAATTGAATAGTTTTAGCATCTATTAAAGATGACTAGATTTAATCACTGTTCCTTTTGCGGTGACTTCAGGGCCAGTTTTGGATGGGATTAGTATACTTGAAACGTAGTCAGATAACGAGGACGATACTTGCCTTGATATCCTAAGCTTTAAAATTTGATTCCCCAGCAGGATATAGACATTTTACCTTGGGAATCGTATTCAGCATTTATCAGACGCGTATCGATGAGTCTTCTGTGGAAGTTGGTTTCCAACCCGTTTGCTGCCGATTCCGAAACTGACACCTTACAACCAATGTCAGATTGAAAATGAATTCGAAAATTAACTTCGTTCAACAACGATGTCAATTAGTGTGCATCTCCTCAATAATATTCATTTATTATCTTGAGCAAAATAAATACATACATTATGTAGTTAAGCTTATATTAATTAGAACTTTTATTATTCCACTACTTTATATAATTAGGAGAATTGAAAATCTGAATGGCTTAAAAATAATCATTTCGATTTTTAACTCATAGCCTTAACAGTTCATTTAAGAAAAAAGCTATATTTGTTAATTAAGAAAAATAACATAAATTAAAAAATATTTCAGTAATGCCTGATCATTTAATTGAATTTAATATATGCAGACTATTTGCAAATTATTCATTAAAATGTATGGTATTCATTGTTATCAAGTCCTGGTTTATTCCTTTTAAAATTTTATGCCCTGGCTTGTATCTGTATTTAACCTTCCCATCCTATTAAAAGCTGTAAAATTGTTGTATTGCATTCTATTGTTAAACTTTTTTTTTACTGTTTTTCTAAATATCTGTTTTACTATTTTTGCATTCCATTGATTGCTATATTTCTGTTTAGAATATATTAGGAGTAATTGTAGTCTTTATTTCATAGTTTAATATGCTGATTTGCAATCCATCACATATTAAAGTTTTTATTTTATTTCAATAGGAGTGGTATATATGACGTTAGCCAATGCGACCCAAAGAACTTGAACCATGGAGTCTTAGTTGTTGGATACGGAACTGAAAATGGAAAAGATTACTGGATCGTGAAAAACAGGTTAGTTACAATTTCAGTGATTACAAGCATCCCACTTGTTGAGCGTAGATGATATAAAAGGCATTTCGAAAGAAAAAAAAAAAAAAATTCTGCCAATTCTTATTAAGCGTTGACCAATTTTGCAATAAAAACTTCCATTAAGCAAAGTCCTTGAGATAGCAATGAATTCTTTAAAATTGATTTAAATGCGTTCAGTAATTTAAAATAATGCATTAAAAAGTTTAAATTTTTTTTCTTAATTGTTGAATAATCAGTTATTATTTAAAATGTATAATAACTGATTATTCAACAATTAAGAAAAATAAATGTTGAAAAGGAATTAACCACTTAACTGCTTTATTTTCTTTACTATCTAATAAGATGACACCTTCTATTTTGGGAATATTTTCTTCTTTTGATTCAACTGGAAATCCATTGAATACTTGATTTATCTATGTATTCGAAGTAATTTTAATATTGAATTAGAATCGTTATGATTGGTTTATTTTTTGCTTACAACTATCAAAATTCAATAAATCGATGCACTTATGGCATCCGGGCAAAACAGTTAAGCGGTTAATTAGCACCGAATATTTTTGAAAAAGGTCGGGTATAAATAAATGAAAAAAAAAAAAGAATACAATTGTAACTGCTCCCGAATATTTGCGTTTTTTGTTATTATTTTTTCTTTAAATGTAAATCTGGCTTATTCGCTTGTGACATTTGCTTTTAATCCTTTTTGAAATTACTGAATCATCTGAATTTCCGAATACAAACTAACCCATTTTGATAAAGCAATATAGCCATTTGAGGAGTTAGAAAACAAAATATGTCTGCAGTTCTGCTTTGTATATAAAATAATCAATAATTATTAATAAATTATTAATAATAACGGAAATTATTAATAAATATTTACTAATGGAAATTCTTTATACTACCCATACATTTATTATTACGTTATCTTGTCTAGCAAATTATTATTAGTCTAGTTATTAAGTCTAGCAAAAGTGCGCAGAAAATATTTTGATTAAATATAGTAGTGGACTTAGGCATTTTGAAATCCTAAGCAATGCTTATTATGAGACTCTTTTACTGATAAATTGTTAAATTCAGCTTAAATAATATAAATGTTAATGATTTGTTTTAGTTCATTTTTATTTCAGTTCATTTGTAAAAAATTATAAATTATTTTTTTTATTTTTTATGATTCATGATTTACGGCACCCATGTTCATACATTATATTGTTTAAGCATTTATAAATTTTATAATCAAAATTAACGTATTAAAACCACTAAGAGCACAATCAGTTAAACATGACAAATAATTCTACTTCTTAAGGAAATATATTTTTTACTTTCTTAATTGTCTCTCTGCAGCACCCCTCAGCCCAGCTTACCTAGGCACAGTGTTGGATTTCCAACTTGGCAGCTGCCTTGAGGCCAGTAGGCTGATTGATTAAAATATTTTATTTTCTTAATTGAAAAATAAATAAGTTTTTCTTAAAAAGTAATTCTATAAATGATAAAATATTGGAATATATTACTATTTTATCAGGTATAATCGATCATTGCGTTTACTAGTTATCAAAATATTTATAAAACCAAATATCTGCTTCCATAATACTAAATACAAACGTAAATGTTAGGCAGTCAAGAGTCAAGATAGATAAATAAAAACAAATACATATTCAGAGAATTAATAAAATAAAAATATTAACCTAAAACAAGTCATTGGCCTGTTAAAAATGTTTTGAAATAGGAAACGGAATTGACCATTTTATTAAAATATGAACTTTATAGTACGCACTGCATATGGCTGCAAAATACCTAAATCCGCCGGTGGGTTAATGTGTGTATATTTCACTAGTAGTCGTTCGCAGAATTGTTTTAGAACTACCCAGATTCTTAACATTTCGGGAAATGAGTCTTGTTTATTTTTTGAAGTAGAGTTTCATGATTTTAAATTGCAACAAAAGCCAAACTTCTAAAAATATAACAACCATGCTTCTGATAATTTTTAGAAGCGTGTTAGTCTGAACTTAATAAACTTTTTAACAATTATTTTTTTATATGTTGAGTAGCATAAATCAAAATATCATACCAAACTAACATCACAGTTTTATGATTATTTTATCTAGTCGTAACTTTAATGAAATTTCGACTATATGTGACTTTATCTTCTTTTAAATAGATCTTTAATCGATATTCTTTCTTTAGATTAGATATATATTTGACTTGATTTTCTTTTTCTTTTCTAGTTGGGGCACTGGCTGGGGTGATGATGGCTATGTAAAAATGGCCAGAAACAAGAATATGTGTGGAATTAGCTCTTTGGCCAGCTTTCCTTTGGTTTAAAATTCTGGAACAACAGTTCTCGCATGTAATTTTAAAAAGAAAAAAAAATCCCTTTTATTTTTTATAGTTATTTTCTCCAACAATGTTTTGAACTTGTGCCGTTTGTGTATATGAACAGTAGGCTTTAGACATTCTTTTTTTTAAATATCATTTCAGAATGTGCAAAAGGACACCATAAAATGTATCTACTTTCTAATTCAGTATTTGCCTCTTAAAACTTTTTATTCCTTAGAATTTCTGTAATATTCACATTTTCTAATATCCTTTAAATTTAGCGAGATATAAATGATATCTAAGAATTTCCCTCGGTGTCTATCGAATTTCTAATATTGGAGCAGAAACTCATGAGATGGCATCCAAGACGGAAAATCAAGTTTTGAACATTTTATTTATATATTTTTTAAAACTCGATTTTTCTAGTAAAAAGTTTACAATTGAATGATTGAGTAACAGTAATAGTAATCGAATACCCTTTTAATTCAAAGTTCACAATTTACCAACATTTTTACATTTTTCTATGTATTGGTAATAATAAATTACTAAAACTGGCAATAATAAATATATAATATAAAAATGTCAAATTTGAACAAAAAAAATTACTATCAGTTGCTTTGTTTCTGTTCAAAAATGACAATATATGTATTTGATTACTGCAATTAGGTGCTATAACTTCTACAAGTAAATGTCAGCTCTTTCAATTATTCTTGTTACGCATATGATTCACCTCTCTTTACATATTTAGTATGAAGTCGGTCCCAAGACCGAATATTGAATAAGTTAAAAGCATGATGTTTACTGTATTTTAGGAATATGTATGGTGGAGGAACTTAAAAGTGTTCAATCCATACTATGTACTTAATTTTAGTACTTTTGGTTTTCTTATCTATATTTTTATCCATATTTTGTACCAACATTTGTTTGCTGTTTGCACATTGTAAAACTTTCATTACGTTTTTGTTGAAATAAATATATCAAAAACACCTGTGCCTTTTTTTTTCAATCAAGAATCTTGACTACTTAAGTTCGGCACTTCGTAAAAAAAAAAAAAAAAAAAAAAAGAGTATGATTGTTTAAGATATAATTTACTTTTCTTTTAATTTACTTTCGATATTCTACCAAAATATACTTTATTATTCTTTATTTATTTACACTTTATTTGTTAAATCTGACACATTCAAAATATTTTTAAATTAAAATACAAATTATTTTGATTTTAATTTATGTTCACTGTTCTAAAAATTATACTTTATTACTTATTTGCTCTTTAATTATACTTCAGTACTTTAGATTGGCACGTACACAAAGCTTGTTTGATTTACGTATAAATTATTTAGACTTAAATTAATTTTTATACTCGTCTTCTTACTTACTTATTTTTTTTAATACTTTGTTACTTCAATTTGAAACATTCAAAAAATTTTTCTTTAACTGACGATTACTATTTTTTTCAAATAGTAATCTTTTTAAATTTTCTTTCGCTATTCTATAAATTTAAATTTTATTACTTATTATTTATTTGTGCTTTGTAACTTCAGTTTGACACATTCGGACAGTTTTATTAAAGTAAAAATTTTTACTTAATGTCAGTTTTCTAAAAAATATTTAACATTCAAAAATGAAAACAAGTTCCTTTGTTTCTATTCATCCATCGACAATAACGAAAAAAAGTCTTTAGTTAAATTAGGAAAGAGATTTTTTGACTAAAATTGTGATACAAATATACTTTTTTGAAGTAATAAAGTTCATATTAAGAAAAATTAAATTATGATGATTCATTTATCGGATAACAGATGTCAGCACAGTCTTCCGATTTAAAGAAAAGGTTCATGTTATATTTATCATATATTTAAAAATACAGAAAATAAACTGCCTTTTAGACGATTATTTGTTTACTATAACTAGAAAAAGAAGAAGAAAAATAAGTTTAGGATTAACATCACAATAGAAGAAAAAGCATTAATAAAAGGTCCCAATGAAAGAATACATTTCTTATTTAAATTTTATTTGTTTTATTCAAAGAATTAGTGTAGTGTTACAAATTCGTCTTTGCCAACATCATATGCTTACTTTTATGAGTAAAACCATGTATCTTTGTAAAATTAATATTCTTAATAAATTTAATTAAAAAGAGCTTTTTTTTTGTTTAGTGCAGTAAACAGAAGCGTTTTTATGATATTTTATACTTTTTAATCATGAAGTCTATTGTTTCTAGAACTAATCACCAGATGACGCTACGGGAAAGAATCGGAATTAATTCAATTGATAACCGATCGAGTAAAAGTCGAAAATAATAGATTAATCTTATTTCATTTAGCTTAAGTTCTATGACATTGCAAATTGCTGTTTTCTGGTAATTTCGAGAATTATTCGTTGTCTAATTTCAGAACAATGGTAGTCATTACAGAACCAGATTCGTGTCTCAAAACAGAGATCGTGTGGTGCTTTTAAAGTTTACTACAGAAAACCTCTCTGCATCCCTGAGAATTAGGGGATTTTCGACAAAGCAGCTGCTTAGGATCACTAGACTAAGGAAGAGGGAAAGTTTGATTTAGTGATGTCAGCTCGATTGCCAAATAAATAAATTTGTGTAAAATACAATTTCTTTAAATTGAATAAATATTAGGATAACATTGGCATTTTTTCAAGTGTAATTAATCAGCTTTCTATATGTTTCATTACATTCACTTAGTTATTTCAGTATTTTTAAATACCAAGCGCTCCTGAAATAATAGTGCTTATCAAGTGGGTTTTTCGCTGTCATGATTCATAAAAAATAAATTTATTTCATATCAATTTTCATAAAATTATTCAAATAAAAAATATTCTAAAATAAATCATTAACATGATTGTGTTTAAAATGGGCTGAATTATAAGCTAAATTAACCAGTTTATTGAAAAAGGAGTCTCTTGCTGTGTACTGCCTAGGGCCTCAAAATTCAAAATGCCTATATCAGCCTTTGCCCCTGAACCTGAAATCAGAAGCAATTATTCTTTAAACAGTTAAATAGATATTAAGCGTTTTTTTTTTTTTTTTTTTTTTTTTTTTGCATTGAAAATATCTAGCATGAAAGTTTGCTACATAGATGGAAGAGAAAGAAAAAAAAACTTCTAGAAAATAGTAGAAATTTAGCTTATTTACTTACATACTGTGTTCTTACATTCGGACGTAAGCACACATTACTAAATTCTTTAAAATGGGTTGTTTGAATAAAACTTTATGAGTTTAGAGGGCTAGGGAAATTTGAACTACAATTATTTCAGAGGATGTACCAGCTATTTATTTAACGAAAGAATAATACAATAATTCGACAAAATAAAAAACAAGCCAAAGGTTTTAATATCAAGTGAGATCTGGTTAGTGGCTAGGCCAAATTATGGAGAAACAATGGTTAATCATCTGTTCTGAAAACTTTTATTGTAGAAAATATCAAACAGTGTCGGAAAAAAAAAGAAGAAAACTCCAGTGTCTAAAAGTGCACCATTGCCCGTGACTATAGTATCTGTAACGGAACAGGTCTGGATCCCCGTAGACTGTGGCGTAGCTAGGTAAATGCTGCTTGAGGCATAATATGAATCTCTCGCTTTAGATGGATAGACACGGAAATGAAATTCAAGATTTCCAATATTTATACTCTTTGCAAGAGAAGAGTTCACTAATGCGTTTTTAACCCCTTCAAGACTGTTTTTAAAAAATTGTATTACTTTATTTAGTTGCCCGCTAGTCTTGAAGGGGTAAGAGAACTCAAACAACAATAACCCCTTTTCTTGTATCACCGGAAATACTTAAAAGTTTTAAATTTGAGGATGTTCCTAACTCGCTGTTTATTGGATTTGTATGATTTTGTGGTAAGATCATTGTTGTGGTTGTTTTCAAAGAAGTGGAGGAAAATAGAAAATATGATTTATTATGAGATGTATGATTTTGTGATGTTGGGTATAACGATAGAGAATGAGACAAAAGTCTGTGAATCTTCTGTATTATGCAGCACTTGATTCGATTTTCTGTAGTGAGCATTCTCAAATAAATCAAAAATTTAAAACTTGTTTCGATATTGCAGAGAATTTTCCAGAAACTCGGTTTTCATTTCTTATGAGAGGGCTTGAGTGATGAACGATGAGGAAATAAGTTGTGACCCAATGATTACATATTTTACTGATTACTTTAATTTTGCATTCATATTAAGGATGTTCTGAAATTGTTGATTTCCTTGCTGATCATTAATTATTCATATAAAACAATGGACATTCCAATAAAAAATTAATATAACTTTAACTAAACTTATAACTTTAACTTTAACTTAAATATAACTAACATTTATTTTAATGCAAATGTATCTGCTTTAAAAAATTAGCAATTTAATACCTTTACTTATTACTTTAGAACTATCTCCACTTATTACTATTTTATTAAAGGGGGAATACGTTATTTAATTGTAACTGTATCCTCAAACGTCTACGTGATGAGAGTATTTTGGTATTGGAATCTTTCTTGAGATATTTTATAGTAGCGTTTTTTAAAATAAATATTTGTTTCTATAAATAAACGATTTCCTATTCTGATTTCTCAAGTTAAAATGTTTCTTTCTAACTGTAGTAAAAGTTTGAACTCTCATACCACAGGATTTGATGAGAAAAGGCGAAAGGTAAACAATTGAAAAAGTCTTGATTGCAAATACTAAAAATGCATGACAAGGTTTAAACAATCTGATAATCTTTTGTACTGCCGTACATTTTTCGGGTAAGCATTGTGCTAAAAATTGTTTACATTAACATCGATGTCATAAAATACTATTTTTGTTACTCTCCAAGAAAAGCTTCAGAGTTTTGTTGTCAAGGTTTATGTCATTAAAAATGGCCTTGCAATAAGATACATAAACAGGATTTATGTATCAAACTTTTCGTGTGTCAGACAGAATGAAATGAATCCCTTTGGCGTTTGTTTTCATTCTGACTTTTTTTTCGATGAAGCATATAAATTCGATATATGTTATCAAATTACAGGGTGTCTATAAAGTCTGAGCGCATATTAAAATTATAATAATTTTATTATAATTATTTTAACATGTAGCAATGTTATTTATTTATCTTATTTGTATACGAAGTATGAAAAAGTATTGTAATCGACAAAACGATTCGAACTCGAAATTTTAGTGAAATTTCTTGCTTCAAACCTCTGAGTCCGTGAGTCCGGAAAAATAAGCTCCAGATTTCATCTATCTGTTGGCAGGTCAACAACGCAAAAGCACAATAAACTAGAGGGATGAAATTTAGCACATGATTTTTGCATGAAAATTATAGAATTCTGTCGAATTGTGGACGAAATCTACCCCCAAGATTTTCTGTTGGTGCGTCTATGTACATGTGGGCAGAATAACTGAAAAATGCAATAAACTAGAGGGAAAAAATTTAGAATATCATTTCTTTGTCATAAATTTTTGACCGACTCAGTCAAAAGGCTTAATGAAAGGTTTAATTTTAGGTATACGAATGCTTTCACTCAAAAACGCAAAAATTTACATAATTGAAATTTTTTTAAGTTGCACTGAAAACAAAATTATATATCGGTTTCTATTTCTAAGTTCAGTTGGTCAAAAAAAGTTGCAAGCAGCATCAATAATTTTCTTCTCCATGCGACGAAACGCAACAAAAAAAAAAACACATCACATTTTAAGTGCGCGAGAAAGTAGAAACTAGAACTTTCTAGCCGACTTCCTCAGACGCTTTGAGTTATTTTTCAGAATGATTCTTCATCCATTGGTTAATTAGAAGATAAATTGTATTATTTTAAAATTTTTTCATGCACTTAATATGGAATTTCTGCATCTCTAATTCCCACGGTGAATAACATACTTTACTATCTTGTCTATTCAAAAGTAGAATAAATTCGTTTTAAAATTAATTCCATATAAAAATAAATACTCCTGATTTCCTAATCACTTTTAGGAGTAGTTTTTATCACAATTACTTACTAAGCTATTATATTTTAAATTGAAATTTATTCGCAAACTGTATTTCACAGTATTACAGTAACTAATCATTTGAAGTCATTACAGATACAATATATATATATATATATATATATATATATATATATATATATATATATATATATATATTGTATCTTTTACCTAAATTCTTTATGATTGAAAAACCGATATTCTTTTTGAAATTTTATTTATCTGTTTTATGTTAAATTAGAAAACGCCAAAAAATTGAATGCATCACGCATTGTTACTTTTATAACACATTCTTACGAAATTATATCCATTTTAAATTGTATTCGAATTTCTTAGACATCCTGTGTTAAACAATATCCAAGATAGTAAATAGCAAATCAAATCGAATTATTATTGAAGTATAATAAAAAATCTTTTCACTCTGATTTCTCATTCTCTATAAATAGGAAACTGATTTTCTTTTCGAATTTTTTTTTTCTATTTTAAGTTTAATAAGAAAATAGCAGAGATATAAAATATTATTTTTTGCATACTTTCTTTTTAACTTTTGGTTTATATTTGCAAATTTTCCGCCAGCAGGAATTATTTCTAAAAACACAAAAATTCAGGTATTAGATGGTTGGTTTTTGATTTTAGACAGAATTTCAACAATTTGATAGAAAACCAAAAATATATAATTTAGCTTGTTACACTAGCATCGTGTTATATGAGCATTGTTTTCATAAATGACCTGTATGCATCATTCTGTTCCTTTCTATAACAACATTTAGGTCGAACTGAAATGTCTTCTCGCACTAGTAGTCATGATGAAGAGAATAATTTAAAACACGGCTCTTTTCTCTGGTAACAACTTCCTGGTTTGAACAGAAAACACACTTGACCCTTGGATTAATACCGCTAAATGCTAGATTATGGATGCTCGTAGTTTCAAACAAATAATGACACAATATGATACACGTTTTTACAATAGATTATTTAGTTCAATAAAATGTGATAGCTTCCTTACGTGTGTGCGGTATAAACCTTCATTACTCCAGAGCCCTTTAAAGGACATTTTTTAAAAAAATAGTGTTGCGTTAAAATATTTTTGGAATTGATTATGAAAAAAGTGATGAAAGTGATTTAAGGAATGAAATTCAATTATCTTAAAAATTAATTTTATTTGCTTATTAATTTGCAGAATTTATGATTAATTATCAAATCGAGATACATTTTTACGGTGTCAGATTAGAAATTGTAACATTTAGGTGTTTGTTCCTTTAAAAACTTTTAGTAAGAACTTACGAAAACTTAGTTTTAAGCTTTAGATTTTGCCCCTTCACTTTCTCAAAACAAAAATAATGCTATTAATTAATTGCTCATTAACTTGATTGTTCAAACTACATTATGTGGTGAAAGTGAATGTTAATATTTTTGTGATTCTTGAAGTTATTAACGGATAGACGTTATAATCAGAGGTGATAAAATAGTTGGATGAATTCATGAACTATTTTAATCAGCGTAATATCATCTACATTTAAAAACTGATAAATTTTATGGTAATTATGGATGACAAATTCTCATAGTCTTAGAAAAAGTTAACTTACCGAAGATAGGAATATAAAAGTACAATTATTAAGTATGCATATTTATATTTAAGATGTGTAGAGTGCACAATTTTTCTTGAATGCTGAAAAAATCGTGAGCAATTTCGAATTTAACCAGAATTAACTGACACTCCTATTCTGCATTTAGATAAATGTGTAATTTAATTTCAACAATTTGGTACATTCTTGAGCCTAATAAGCACATAAAATAAATTACAATGTTTCTTAAATTCACTGAAAATTATCAGATTATGCACAAAATACTTTTCTAAGTAAAAAAATTTCCGTACTAAAGAATTGAAAATTCATTAAATGAGATAATTTTCAGTAAGAAAAATTCGTCATTTCGGCTTATAGCTTGCCTAGTAATATATTAGGTATCAGATCAGGATCAGCCCTTTTCAAAAAAGACTGAAAAATTCATTATTTTCGCTAGTATGCTTTTATGTTTAAGTAAAAAATGTCTCTTGATAAGCACCGCTGAGGCATAAGACGGTGTTGGTTATAATCAAAATGCTGAAAATCACACGACGAAGATTACATGCACAAACAATTATAGTATGCCAACAGCAGCAGTATCATAGAGCTTATTGCTGTAGGGGTGCAAGTAATTCAGTTTGACGAATTAAATTCATACATAAATTTATGATTTTTTTTTTTACTGCTTTAGACAAGTTCCACGGGAAAAAAAACCTATTTATCTAACGCGGTTCGTGGTCTCATCAAAATGGTTGTATTTTCAATTTTTCAGGACTCTTTTCTTATTGCATTAGGCTACCTGCTTCCCATCGGCTATGTTATGAAATGAATGTACATTGAAAATTCAAGAAAAAGTGTCTAGTTTAGTACACACATTCGGCAAATATTTAAAAAAGGGGCAACAAACAGTGAAATAGTAAAACGAACACACCTTTAATTTTTGAAACTTGGATAAAATTGAAATGCTTTTAACTAAATTATAGTAGGCTGATGACAATCTATCCTGCTTCACGTTTTACATCAGTATCAGCAAAAGTAGAAAACTTCATAATACTAAAATTTGAAAGTGGTGAAGACGAAAAATAATGTATGGTCCCTTTTTAAAAGGCAAGATATTTGGAAGAGCACATTTCTAATATTCTCTGCTGATTTATGCTCAGCTTAACATTTCTTTGTGTAATTCTATTTAAATAAACAAATACTTCATTTTATTCTGAAATATTGCATTAAAACCTCTATTAAAAATATTAAAATTTGATAGCCAGTCTGACACAAGCACATAACAATGTTTGTATCAGGCCCAAAACTCTGCAATGTGGAAAGTGAGTCATTTAATTTATTGTACATCAAATTTGTTCATTCACAGAACGTCAAGAAATATTTATTGAAAGAAATTAAGAGTTTTTTTTTATCATTGTACTTACATCTAAAAATAAAAGTAGACATATGTTATCTTATTAATAAATTTATCTATGCAGAATATATATATATCAATTTAAAGAATCCCTTCTGAATTCAGCCGGTCCTTTGTCCCAAAAGTTGAATTTCGCTTTTAAATGTTTCTATTGTTTCATTGTTAAATGCACACATAAAAATTGAATATGGGCATCCAGTGGAAATAAGTAAACAGACACGACTGTGAGTTTCTGCAATGACATGTTGTTCCAATTTTTTGGAGACCGACCTGTTGTACTGCTGAATTGGTGCCTGAGGCGTGTCTACAGGGTTTCCAGCAGAGACATGCTTCAACGCTTTGGAAGTTCCAGTCGTTTTCACTTTCAAACTAACTGCAGCTACGCGAGTTTGACTTCAACATCTGTCGAACTGAATCGAATCCCTCCGGAATACAACAGGAAGGAAATTAAAGTGAAGTTTCACTGCATGTGGTAATATCTCATTATAATTATGTAAGAAAGTTTTGCTTTTTCATTTCTTTCATTTGATACGTAAAATTAAATATTATTTATAATTTAGCTAAAATAAAAGATATAAACATGATCTTTTGTAAATGCTATCTGAAATTTAAAGTTACTTTTATATTAAAAATTTAAATGCTTTTTATTTATATTTTACATTTCCGGTCTATATATGTATATATTTTTGTCTCTTTTCTTTTACTGTTTTGCTTTCACCTCCCTTGTTTTTCTCATATACTAATTATATTTCTAAATTTTCGAATAAATTTAGCGCTCAAGTTTTTCGCTCAACTTGTTTGAAAAATCGTAAATACTATTTAATTCACTTAAGTTAAACTTTAGAAATTATTATGCCCTTACTGTGTCTTTCCTTCCAATAAACAGAAAAGTTATGAAACAATAGCAAACTAGAAATACTTTTTTGAAGTTAATAAATGATTGTAGTATTTAAATTTTCAAAAAAAATTTCATGTTGACCCCAAAATAAGAAAACTCATTTAATGTCATAACTACATCGATAAAAAAAGTATTGCGTCGAATTACCAAGTAGTCGAATTTTTATTTTAAAAAAAGCATAAGTACTTAAGACACATTTAATTACGAAATTTCGAAAAATTACTTCAAAAATTATTATTTGTTTTATTTCTTAATTTTTATTTTTAACATTAATAAGAATTGGTCTGAAATGCACAGGCTACAATGTAAGAAATAAATATATTTCAATAAAAATAAAAACTCCATGAGAATTTAATCAGACATGTGCTAGCAAGAGATATGAACTTTGAATCTATTAAAATCTCCCAATCTTTTAGAATTGGATTTCTCAACAGCTTAAATATCCATAAATAATTTGCGTTTGTTTAAGTAATTGCATAATGTTAAGTATATTGCGTAATTTCAGGCAGTTAATGTAACGCACAGTTATTTTGGAAAGAAAGTTCATAAATCAAATAAAACATATTAAAGCTCAAATGCAGTTATAACAACAATAAACAACTTAAAATTTCTTAGAAATTATCTTAATAAAATTAAACTCTCAACATACAACATATAGATAAACACATAAGTGTAGTAAGAGTAGTAGTAGTGAGTAACACATAAGTGTAGCTCAAGAATTTGTTATATTAATTTGTTATGTAATCTATAATAACAAACAATTTTTAACCTGGTTGATTGTATTACTCGGACTATTAAATTTAAAACTCGAAGAAAAATATATATTCCAGCTAGTAAGCCACTGTTTTAAAATATTGATAGCCAATTTTAGTGAGTAGCTACTTGATAAATTTTTTCCTAAGACGATTGTCTGCCATTTCTAAATAATTGATTCGTAAATTCTCCTCCAATATTTAAAAATATATACATTAAAATTTAAATGAGGATTAATGATTGCAAAAACCATAATCATAAAGAGTACTTGCATACGTTTATGTTTAATGCCGTGTTTCGAATCTTATAGGTTTGTTAAGTTTTATCAGGTTTGTTTTTGATGGTACTCTTCAGAACTTAGAAAATAACTATTTTTATAGAATATTTTTTTCGATAGAAAAAATTAGTGTAATTAAAAAAATTAATTAATATATACAAGAATTAATATGCATATAATACATAAGTATAAAAGTGCCCTTATATACAATTTTTGATCTTCTATTTGCACTTCGCACCGTATAAATGTATATATGCACAATATAAACTATCTCTTCAGTAAAAATTAATAGTATTTTATTTATTACGGCAGTTTACGTTTAATAACATGGTGGCATTATATTTGGAGAAAGAGTGTAAAAGTCTGCTTATACTATGAAAATACTGCTATTAATTTGTATATTTCCCAACGCCATCGTATTTTAGAAATATTTAGGGGCATTTAGTTAATTTTATTTCAGAAACAACCAAGATATTTTTCATATTCCTATTTTTAGAAAAAAATTGTGTATTTTTTCTATATTTATAAATAATTTTTTTAATTAAATATTTTGTACTTTTTCTGAGAGCTGTATCGGTTAAAACTAAATGTATATTTATCGGTTAAAAAGAATTACTTTTACTTGCATTTGATTTCATCTTGTAAAACAACAGATTTAGAAATGAAATCGAATTCCCGGATAACCTGTGATGCAAAAAATAATTCAGCAAATAATTGGTTTTCCAACATAATTTCGATGCTTTCTCATCGTGAAAAATCTGTATTATAGAGAAGTGTAAGCAAATTAAAATAGCTAAGAATACAAAAACTTCGGAATGAAATTAAAGGAGAATTCAAACAGATTCATTACATAATGGAAAATTCGGAGACAATCAATACATATACAGCAGGAGTCTTGATCTGAGTTATGCGAAAATGCAGAAAGTAATGCTAAAACAACCCGGATTTAGTAGTTTACTCATGATTTATCAAAATCATGAGTTTGGATTTTTGACAATTACAATACAATTTACCTCTAGATGTATGCGAGAAACTAAAAGTAGAAAATTAAATTTATGACATGTATGTTATACTATAGTATAGAGGAGTGAAATCATCTACACGTTAATTGGAGCTTTCCATATATTTTTTGAGCAAGACGAGTGAAATTCTTAAGTTTCTCTTCACGGTATCTTTATCAGCCAATACACAAAGGAACTAAAAATGTTTTCTTGAACATCTGTTCGTAAAACGGAAAATGCTACTCTGCTTCTGTCGATTGAAGGCGATCAAAATAAGATTTAAATTGATATTATTTCATATAATTATAAATATTCAGCAGTGGATTTTTTATGATCGAATAAAGTAATGAGTTAATGACAATCAAATCTTTTTTAACATTTCATTGGCATTTACTTGCAAAAATAAGACCTTATCTCAAAAGGAGTTGTCAGTGAATGTTTTTCTTCATTTGCATTCGAAAGAGAGGATAAAAATCTTTTTTAGTGGTGCTCCACTTCTATGCGTTCAGAATGCCGGATGAAATATCCTTTGATGGTTGGTTTCAGAAGACAAAGATTCTGAAAGAACAGGAACTTTATGGAAGATACACGAAATACAATGGTTCACAGTCAAATAAACTAATTCAAGCTAGATTCACTGGAGCTGAACGGTTCAATTTGCAAAGCTTTTAATAACTAAGGAACTGGAAATGCAACATGTGTACCGGCACGTTTTTAATATGCTAAGCGGAAGATTTTAAAGACTAATTAAATTCAACAATTTGTTGCAATAAATGAAGTAAATTTGGAATGTATCTTATAACTGATCAGGCAGAAAAGCAATGTAAACTCTGTGACCTTCTGCTTTTAACAAATGAAATGGAAACTTGTTCCTAAATATCACCGAATTTTTTAAAAGGTCTTTAAAAATATTGCCTTTCATCATTTAAATTTCGTTATCACAGTTTAATATCAGAATAATATATATTAGCAAAAGTTTTTCTAAAATTCAAATAAGAATTTATTGGCTTGGAGTATATCACAGCTTTCAATTATCGATTTTTACTTATTTCAGATGCATATAATAATAGACTTATTTTAAATAATAATGTCAATATACTTTTATACTTCCCAAATATGAATCATTATCTTGTCCGACTTTATTGAATATGTTCTTTTACTCTTATATTTTTATGATTTAAAATTTTTAACATGCACCTTTTCTTTCGTGAATCAACTTTCTCTTCCATAAAGTTTAACCAAACTGCTTCTTACGCCATTAAATGCCAGACAACTAATCAGTCTATATAAATTTGCATTACCATGCGATATTAACTTTTTCGATTTTTAGACAAACTAGTTTATAATGTAAGATATTTATAATAAACATTTTTGCCGAGAGTTTGAGCAACTTCCTATTGTTCTGGCTGTAAAAATTTGGGAATGAGTGATGAAAAACTTTTATTCGCTTATCGTTAAAAATTTACTGAGTAATTTTTGTATTGACAAGATATTGTATTAATGCGTTATAGAAAAATGTTGTCTCCCTTATATGTTGACTTTTTAATAGTTTTATAGATTTATTTTCTGCTAGCCAAAAGCTGCCTTAAATAATAATTTTTCCTGTATTTGTTTTGGGATAGCTTCCAATATGATTTTGTAGACTTTTACGTCTGGATTTTAATAAAAATTACGCTAAGTATTTTATGGAGATAGTGAAACAGAATACTACAATTTTCCCTTTCCTTCATCCTATCTTATGGAACACACCTTCTGTTTGATTAGGTATTTATAAATTTATGGAATTTTGAGAAATCTCTCGAATTATCAGTATGTTTGATATGAAAGAAAGTGTAACAGTTTTCAACATTCATCTATAAGACAATGTTATCATATGAACTGAATGTCGTGACTTGGATTTTACACGCTCACCGAAAAATTATGCTTTGAATTTTTTCGTCGGGGCCATTAATTTGCTTTTGATTTTTTAACCACTATCTTGTAAAGGCACTTTCTAAGATTTCAGAACCGTTCCTATATTACAATTCAAATCAAAATACTTCATGGATGTTTTTCATTATGAAATACTTTAATGAAAGTAATCTGCCTTTTTCCGAAGATGTAACTGGAAAAAAGTCGAAATAACTAATGACATATAATCATAGCGGGAATTACTACACTTACTCTATTCATGGGCAGTAATCTTTAAAAAGGTCTTTTTTTTTGTTCTACATGGCATATAAAGTGCTGATAATAATTGTAATCTTCATCCTGCATAAAAATAATTTTAATATATTTCATTTTGTTGATTATGTGAATTTCAAAAACCTTATTTTTAAAATTAATATTTCAAATATAAATTATTCACCATCTTCCTTGTTTTGCATCAAATTTAATAAATTTTACTGTTTTTCTGAATTAATAAATAAATACCGGAAGTGCAATGGTGTTTTACTAAGCCGAAAATCTATTAATCCCCCCCCTATCACTTTATCTTAAGCCAGAACAGATTTCCAAGAGAGATTATACAAGAATATTTAAAATAAACAAAAAGCATACTGCATTTGTTTATTGAATTTTTAAAATAATTTTTGTCTTTATAAAATTAGACTATTAGATTTTTTGGGCAGTTAGAGAAAATAATTCTTCGAAACTTTTGCTGAAACCTATATGGCTGGAAGTGATATGCTCTAATTAGATTTCGAAAATTAATATATAAACTAACTAGGTGGCTGCTTCTTCTTAAATTGTTAACAATTTATAAGTTTTGACAAGGCAGTTACTAGTTTTACATTGAAAGATCTTGCTATTTGTGTACATTCTTGTATTCATAAATATTTCAACCCCTAGGTTATCAGATTCCAAATCATTGTGAAAAGTAACATCGTGTTTCGCTCTTATGAAGTGGACAGGAAACTCTTAAAATAGACAAGAGAAGTATATTTCCAAAAGCAATGCGAGCTTTACACCCAGTTTCTTAAATAAGACTAAGGGCAAATAGTTACTTTTATTTCAGTATCGGTGGAGGATAAAGTGCGATTTCAGTGCAAGAATAGGAACCCCTTTAACACTGGAATGGAAATTTGGAAGTCTTGATGACCCCACTCTCCCTATTATGAGATTCTCTCCTTCAAAGACAGAAAATTATATCCTCTTACATCTTAAGACCTTGAATGAGATGAAGACCGAGTATTCGGTATTATCGTCCGTCCACAGGCTGTCTGTTTTGGTGCACCAGAAAGCTTTCAAACCTCATGAACCAAGCTGAGTTCATGAACGAGACAAATTTAACCCTAAGACCTTGGGTTTCAACATACCAATTGTCTCCAGCAGAATTCATTGTTACGAGATTTAAAACAATAAAGAAGTCTAACAGGGATGCCATAATTAATCTAACTTGATAATTAGGGTATGATCGCTCTTTTCAGTTTGTAATCTGCAAATGATGGATTAACTGCAACCAGAACTCAAATTTGTAAATCAAATTTTGATTTGTAAAGAGCCCGTTGGCATTTTAATAAATAATAATAATAAAAACTTTTGTAAGATTTCTGACAACACAAAATACATCACCTATCAAAACATAACTTTTGATTAGGGATTACAAATTCGGACCAAAACCTCAATACCGGTATTCGGTATTTTTTAGATCTTAATACCGGGATACCGTTTTTAATACCGGTAGTAGAAATTTTAGAAAAAGAAAGAAAACACAGGCGTTTCTTTGTTTTATTTGCCAGTTGTATTAGGGAGTGTAAATATCACAAAAAATAATTTGTAACTTATAAATTATAACAGTTTATAAAGAATCACAAAAAAGTAAAGAAATATCTTATTTATTTAAATCACAACAAAGTTTAAAAATCACTATTCAGTTTGAGGTACTATTACAAATTTTTGATATGTGATCTTAAAACACATAATGCATCAATTGTTCTATCATTAAGCATGGAACGTAATTTTGTGCAAAAATTTCCAACTGTCGAAAACGTTCTTTCGGCATCTACGCTAGTTGGTGGTACTGTTAGAAATTCGTGATTTACTTTTTCCAAGTATTTACCTCTAATCCCTCATCTTCAAATAAAGCGGTTTCTCGTCGGATGGTTTTGGATATAGCTGATTTCTGTATTGTATTTTGGTTTGTTGAAATTTTTTTTTTTATTTATCGCTAACTCTAATTTTTGTTCAAGAGACAATTCCTTTTCACAATCGACATTAATGTCATCATAATCTTCTATAACTACACCGAATTCTTCTGAATGTGGATAGGTTTGTGGGTTAAAAATTTTAAGAAAATTTACTATAAACTTGATCGGATTTGAATTGATTAGTCTCTTTTATCCTTTTTCATTTTTAAAATTATGTAAATACCATAAGACATTTTCTATTTCTGTATGCCTTTCTTCTGTGCGATCTTTCAATGTAATATATAATTCTTCAGGAAGTGATGTGTGCTGTTCTTTCAGTGACTGCAACATGAAATTTATTGTTGCATTAGCTGTTAATAAATTAGAATCCCTCCGACATACTGCCTCAACAGCCAGTTTTATTGGAAGTAGAGTTGATATATTTCTGGATATTAAGTCGAATTCACTATATGAAAAATTAATATGCAGGTTTAAGTCAATCATTGCTTTTTGGATTGTATTTCTCAGTTTCAAAAATCGTTCCATCATTAGGAGTAAACTGCTCCAACGTGTTTTAGAATCTAATATTAACTTATATTCTGTTTTATTTTTTAGTTAATATATATTTTTGCAATGTGACATTTTTGTAGGGGAACGTTTAAATATCTTAACAATTTTTCAAACTTTATAAATTATAGGAAGCAATTCTTGATGGGTTAATATTTCATCCTCATTATCAATATCTTCTTCAACAATTACATTGTCATTATCGTCATTGTCAATATCACTTTCACTCACACTCTCTTCAAAGTCGGAATCCGAAGTTTCTATATCCACAGTATTTGGATTCTTCTGCTCTTTCTTTCTTTCTTTTTTTTTTTGGTATAATATATCTATTACTCCTAATTGAATTCTATGAGCATAGCACAATTGATGATTTGCACCAATCAATTTTCCAACTTTTTTCGTAACTGTTGCTCCATCAGTCGTTATGGATACAATATCTTCTTTCAGGGATAATCCATGTTTCACTAATTTAGATTTAAGCACTTCCACACATTTTTCGGCTGGCCTACTTCCCCAGACATGTGCTAGTCCTATATTTCAAATTTGTTTTTTTCTGAATGAATATTTATATTTAAATAGCGTTTATTTCTTACACTTGTCCATTCATCAAATGTAAGACTAAATTTTTCACCATTTACTTTTAATTGTATTAGCTCGTGCTTCAAAGAACTGCGAACATCATTACTGAAGTTTATAACAGTTTTATCGATGTTGGTAGATTTTTTAAACTTCTGACGGATAGTAATTTTCTTAATTCAGTAGAAGTGCAAAACCCTCGAAATGGCAAACCCTCTAATGCTATCATTTTACTTATAATTTCATCCAAATTATCGTTTTTTTTTTCCCAAAATAATCTAAAATCCCTGATGGCTTGGGCTTAAAAATTGTGCTTAAATTTGTATCTTCATCGCAATTAGATTCTTTCCTCTAACAAATTTGTATCATGTTTCGTTTTTAAATGTGTATGGAGTTCGCTTGTACTTCCTCCGTTCACTTTAATAACTCTTGAACATTTTTTACATTGTGCCACCATACTCTTTTCATCATATAAATAATGAAACCAAACAGAAGTATTATCAACTGATTTTTTTATGTTCTTTAAAAATATTCTTATTCATTATTATGGGTTATTATGTATATATATATATATATATATATATAATAAATCTGAAAAATATTTTGAACCCTAAAGTATGGTATGCAGATACAATGTGAATAACAAACTCGCCAATTTAAAAAATCTCGAAATATTACGCACTTTCTACACAACTACAACCTTGTTTTCACAGATATGAATATCAGACTACGAATCCTACGCGTTTGCAGTGTTGCTCGGAGCTGTAATAGGATAGTTTTGACCCGCCTCCTTGGATGGTTCACATACTATTTAATAGTATCTTATCACTTCTCCTGATTGTACGATGCAACTTTGTATTCACAGTCTAATTTCGCCCGTTAGGGAGATATAAAAACAAAAACGTATACTATTTTGCTATGTTGGCGACCCCTGAACATATAGTGGAAATAGTTTTTAAAATTTCTAGTAAATATCGAAAAAAAGGTATTTAAACTTGCGAATACCGGTAGTACAAAATTGTACAAATGGATTAAAATACCGGTATTCGGTATCCCGGTATTGCAATCCCTACTTTCGATAGGAATCAGATAGTTTCCATATTTCCAATGAAGGGTCACGGCCGTGACGTTTCGATTCTTGGGTGAATTGAAATCGTTTTTATCTATTTTATCCCAAAGGGCTATAGTGTGCCTTGCTTATAATCGGATTTATTATTGTTTTCATGTTATTATAGAGGGTTCTTAGATTCGATTCGATGAGCAGACAGAGAACTGAGTAAACTTGAACACTATTCGAGGTTCTACAAAGCCGTGCAGCTCATGACCATTAAATATATTGCAGAAACGATTCTCAACATTTATTTATATTGCACGGTAAAAATGGCACGCGGGCTAATAACAACACAATTGCATCACTACTAATAGATACATTTAGTATAACTGTTTAACAATATCTTTAAAACGAATGTTTAAATGTAATTTATATTTTGAATATGTTTCATTTTAAAATAAAAAAATTATCATTTTAATTCCTTTTAGAAACCATATTCTTAGTGAAAAAATAAAAAAATAAGAATTATTCTATTTATGAAATATTTTGCCACACAAATGAAACTTATGCTGATTGAATTAGAGTACAGGGAATGATTTCAGCCTAATTATCTAGGGCTCAATTCTAAGCTTTAAAAAAGAATTGGAAGTAGTATATAGGCTGAATTCACCAATCAAATAACTGTTTCAAGAATTTTCCATTCAAATCTGGTATGTGTGCAAAAGATTATGGAATTTAAAATCAATTTACTTTTTTTCTCTTTTTGGATGATCACCTTCTGGGCACTGACTTTTCTCTTCAATTTCACTAATGAGCTAATTTCTACATTTTTTTTCATTTCTAACTGTAGGTTAG
Source organism: Argiope aurantia (assembly GCA_026543865.1). Taxonomy (NCBI): domain Eukaryota; kingdom Metazoa; phylum Arthropoda; class Arachnida; order Araneae; family Araneidae; genus Argiope; species Argiope aurantia. The sequence goes on from JAPMOR010103087.1 coordinate 266,156, forward strand.
TAACATTTTTTAAATAATAGGGCAATGTCTAATTGCAATCAAACGGCATAATTTTAATATCCTCGGAAACAATATTTCTTATGTGATTTAATTGCTTCTGAATGCTGAATTTTTCCTCTCAGATATAAAGTATGAATTTTATTGCAATGCCTTAATCTGAATGAATTCGCTATATATAGTTCAGTGGTTATGTTAGGACTGAAAAAAAGACTACGTTTCATATAAAAATTATCAATGAGATTTTGATGTTGCGTTTAAAATTAAAACAAGCTACAAACAATTTCTTTTATTTCTTAATTTTTTCTTAACTATTTCAAGGAAATCGTGCATTTTGAGACAATGGCAGATAAACTAGTTTCGCAAACATCTTTGCTTATAATATATTTGAATCTTTAATCCTTTGTTTTGATATCTACATGGAAAATAAAATATAAACTATGAGAAAAAATAGTTAATAAGCCTGTAAATATTAAAGTTTATAATATCTTTATTATTAAACGAAAGCAAATTGGAAGAGAAATAAATTGCTTCAATTCTTCATATAATTACAAAACAAAGCTGAAATAAATTTAAAAAATTTTCTATCTCAAATTATATTTCCATTCATGAAGTTGCATTTACTTTTATCTGATATTTTGAGTATAGGTAAGCTATTATGTCAGCATAGAAGTTTTAACTCATATTTTGAAAATCTATTGAAATAATTCATTACCTTAGTAAAACAAAAACTTCCAAAGCGTGAACAAAATAATCTTTATTTTATTGAAGCAACTCTTTCACGTTTCAAGAAACATGTGGCGCAGTCTAGCAATTACAACAGAAGAGTGAAAATTCACTTTTACTATAGAAAGCTCAGTCAACCCTATCTTTGAAGTGGTTTTCATGCTTGTGAAAGGAAAGAAATAATAAAATATCTCCCTGCGCATGATATGCAAGATAACTGTTTTAATATATCAATGCGTTATTACTGACTCGATAATTGATTTTTGTTACAATTATTATAAAAGTGTTTTTAAATGCTTTCAGCGCTTCATGAAAAATCATTTCTGTGATCGGAGATCGTCGAATTAATATTTTATTGGTATGAACAATTTGATTATGAATTTTACACTTATAGTGTGAATTTTAGAGAGTGCATGTAGTTTCAGCAATATATCCAGAAAAAATAGTCTCACATAGTCACACAGGTATGCCTGTATATTAACAGAACTATAACATAGAACAGTTTATTTAGGGGTGGTCAACAGAATAAGAATTTAAGGTCATACGTCAAACTAATGATCGAAGTTCTATATAAGATGAAAATAAATCCAGTTTTTTTAGAGATTAATGTATATTTTTATTTTCGATTCAGTTTTGTGAGAGAGTTGTATCAGAGCAGACAGAATTCAATGATGGAATATGTAGTATTAAGCTGTTGAATATAGAACTACGGATTGTTTCTTTTCTTCTACAATGAAATGATGCCAGTGAATATCAGAGTTGTTAATTAGCATATAATAGGACATCATTTCTCAACTTGGAGAAAGCGAGATCTTTTGTGTTAGGCAATACAATTTTTAAAGATACATGACCATTTCACCCCCCCCCCCCCCAAAAAAAAAAGACTTAGAAAAAAGAAAAATTAGACATAGTATAAAATAATAAGATAAGAGTATAAAATAAAAATATTATCAAATATGTGGGTAGAAAATACCAGTTTTGAATTACAATGAAATGATTGAAAAGATATCTCTTTATTAGATTTTTCTGTTCAGCGCAAAGAATTGTTTTATTCCTTGACTGGAAGGGATAAGTTTGTAGATTAAAATAGTTAAAAAAAACTTCTTGGATATTATATGCAGCAAAGAGTGCAATAGCCACTCATGAGAAAAGCCTTTTTCTGTGAAAAGGCTTTTCTTTTTAAACTTTTAAAAAGAAATTTTTTATTATTGTATTTAAATTCTATTGCCTTTCCATTATGTAAGATTGTAGAAAAATTCAATAATTTTTATAAATATAATGCTTAACAAGTAATTACTTATTTATATTGTACTATTGGAAGAATGGAATTATAACATAAAGAAAGGGATTTGCACAAAAACAAAACTTAGAAATTTTTTTAAAATTTAGCTATACTGTTTTCTAATTGCAGATTTGTATCATTAAATGTTGAGTTCAATGTACGCACTCATATACTAGTATTTGAGAAATATTTCATCCATCGTTATTAGTTACTTTGTTTGAATAAAATTCTGTATGTCAGAGGCATGAATGTTCTGGTTTTTTTAACCTATAGAAACGGAAATCAATCTCTTGATTACTACACAGATACATAAAATCAATGTCTCATGCATTTTGCGAAATAAGTTTATCGTTTAAAGTTCAAGGTAAACATTGCACTTAAACTTTGTTTACAATTACCACTGCCATATTACACAACGCATCAATTGCTATCTGTAAATTGACATAACTGTCAATCAGGGAATGGATAAATAATCTGATGTTTTTAAGCAACATATATTACAAAAACTGGACTTCTAGAAAGAAAAATACAAAATTAACTATTAACTTCTATATCGCAAAGAACTATGATACATTTCTACATTTGTTCGGTGTACAATCATTTTAAAAATCTTCAGAACAAGCCTAATAATCTGCATAAAACGAAATGAATATTCTTATGGGAATAAATGAAAAAGATTAATTAAGAATAAATTTTGACTTTAAAATAATTCTTATGTTACTTTCTTCTTAATATTATAAAATGTCCTCTGATAATTATCAGAATCCTAATTTCCTTTGCAATTTTACCCTTTTGCTCAGAAATTACAATTTATTTTACTATAAATGCTTTATTTAATCTTCTAAATATTTATTTACATAAACAATGAATTGTCAATCCTTTATAAACATTAATTAATTAGTGGAAATACTTATATAATTTCAATTTTAACTTATTTGCAAAATTACTATTTTGTAAATAATTAAAATTGAATTTCCGAGTTGTGTATCAGTTTTTTTGTGTAAGTATTAAATTTTTTATAAATAAGTGAAACTAAACATTCACGTTTCAGAACAATATCTAATCTAGGAGAGACTCGTCCGTTCATCAGAAGATTTTATTTTTAATAACAAAAGTTATAAACTTCAATCAACTTATTAAAAAAAATTTCTGGAAATATATTTTTTGCGGTAAATAAAACTGAGTAGAAATTATCCCAATTATGATTATAGAAAATCGCATGCAAACAGAAATTATCCTGAAAAACATACATTGATACAGATCTGAATGTAAAATAGAGTAGAGTAATTTTAAAAGTGCATCCTGTAGAGTTGTAGTAAACACTACACTATATAATTCAGTCTGGGTAATTTTTATTTTCAATACCTCGAAAGAAAGGGAAATAGGTTCAAATTAAATAATTGTTTAAGTTGCCTATATAAGCGACATTCTTCTTTTTTAAAAGATACATAATTTTAAAGAATATTATTATACTAGTGTTATAAACTCAAAAATCATTTATATCAAGTAATAAAAATTGCTTTCCTTTTCAAAAATAAGAAATTAAACAATCAAATCAAATCGAACGATAATTGTTTTCCCTTAAATACCATTTCTTAACTTTTCTTTGCATGATTTTTCTCTTTTTTGTGAAATAAATCAAGGTTATGTAATTCATGCACTATATTAAAGGAAAAATGTTTAAAAAAATCCTAGTATAAATATGTAAAATAATTTAAAAAAAAACAGTATGAGGGAAATATCCATTATCATGCAAATTTACATGTTAATCTCAGCACAAAATCTTCAGTGTCTCTCTCTTCTAAATTTCACCACTCATTATCGCTTTTATTAGCAAAAATCAGATTAGTTATAAAAATATTCAAGAAATCGCACATTCCTTTCAACCACAATAAACAGCGGAATGACAAGATCAAATCCGCTATAATGATTGTAACATTTGATTTTTTTTTAAAGCTACGTTCCTTGTTACGTAATAGTCGCGAAAAATGTTGCCTGCAATAGCCAATTTACAGTTCACCTGTTTTGAGTACAATTTTTTGTTCACTAAATGTTATGATGGAAATTTTCAACATCACGCATAGAAGGGTTCATCTTCAATAAGAAAACGTTCAGATTTTTCTTCAAAAATTCAATAATTCTTTTTCTTCGTTATTATATAACACGGATTTTACTACAAATCAGCAAGATAATTCCAAGAGATTTTTCAAATTTTGTGGCGGGGATTTTCCTTCTAATTTTGCTTAGCTTTCGAAATACTTCAAATAACTTCCTCTGATTCATCTCTGAGGAATTCGATAGATTTCCCATTGCTTTCATTTTACTACCGGAAATGTCGTTTCCTTAGATAAGTTGGGGAAATGGAAAAGAAAACTTATTGAGACGTGACTCAACTCTTGTGGTCTAGTTAGCGTCCAGTTATATTTGAAATTTCTGATCTCGATTGTATTTTATAAAAATCTTTACCAACTTCCTAACTGAAACACAAAAAGGAATAAATTTTCTTCTATATGCTTTTTGATAATATCTCCAACACGCATTTTAAAAAGTGCTCACGTTTTAATAAAAATATATTTACGTGTCTGTCTCTAGCTGAATAAAATGAAGTGAACTATAGTTTTTTAAACAGTTTTTTGTGAAACTCAACAAAGATATATCAAATTACAATTTGATTACTGCTAATAAAATAATCAAAAAGCATAATAAAATTGCAATATTAGACAACATCCTTTCTTAATAGGAGGTAAATGCGAACAATAATCAATGTAAAAATTTTGACTCCTGCTTAGTAGAAGAGCATCTATCTATCTATCTATCTCTAACTCTCTATCTCTCTATCTCTTGGTCCAGCTCGCGCGAGAACCCAGTCTGAACTGAGAGGTTTCCTCTTTCGCTACCCGGGGGGGGGGGGGGGGCTAGCACTGCAAGTGAGCTTAAACAGTGCCTCTGTACATACAAAAGGATTCTTCTTTTGTTGAAGAACTAAAACGCTATTTTCTACCATTTAATGTCTTTATTACGGAGATTCTTTTGCTAGTCATCTTTATTTCACTTTTGGACAGTTTATGTTTTTATTCTTTCAGGTGTGTTATTAATTTTCTGTAATATTATAGATTAGAGGAAATACCAAATTAGAGATTAATCACGAGACCTGCAGCACCCTTTGAAATTATTTTTAAAATTGGTATTTTCATTTTTTTTTACCGAATTTCCTAATTTTCCCTTTATTTCCCATATATTCTTTGCTTACTTTATCACCCTGAGGGTTCGATAATCAATAAAAATGAGAGAAAACCCAATAAAAACGCGGAAATAATACAGAAAATAAATCAACAAGCAAGAGAGCAGCGGGATTGGGGCTACCTTTCATGTAGCCCATGAAAGTCCACTGTGCACACCAACTGATTGCGTGATTCGAAGGCCAATGCAATTCTCTGTCCCATTGAATTCAGAGGAACAAGAGCTGAAGAAGAGAACAGATTCGGATTGGAGCGCTGCCAACTAATCTCTTTTTCTTTCAAAGTTTGCCTTTCTGTTTTTTCATTTTATTTTATTTATTTATTTATTTTTTCATTGGCCATTTATGAATCCCGGTTTCAATTTTTGTTGTCTCGACAGAATTACATACGATTTATTGAATATTCATTTTTCTTTTGTCAGAGGTTACTTTTCTAAAACGTTATTAGTGGGTCTGAAATGCTATTAAGATGAAAAAAATTTGTGAGGGATTATGAATTACTACATATAAAAACGTTGAATATCGCATCAATTATTGAACCTTACTTGATATTCATATTTAGACGAGAATTAACGAGATGATTTGGTGAAGATGGAAGGGTAAGTGAGAGGAAAGTTCTGATAATTTTATCCGCTAAATTATCAAGTCACATTCACATAGTTTTCGTTTGCTAAAATTACAAGAAATTTCTATCATTAAGAAATGCAATAACTTTCAAATCTGGCTTGAAATGAAAACCCTTATTTTTGTGTGTGTGAAAACAAATTGCAGTCTCTTGATACATATTGTCTGCAGCATTATTAATTTCTAGGCTGACGAGCTGCTACTGCATATAAAATAAATATATATATTTTCCACTCCCACTTTCTCGTCTACGTCCAAAAGAAGAATGGGAAAAATATAGGATCAGATTATATTTATCTGTAAGAGAATGTGTTAACTCAAAAACGCAGCACTTTAGACAGATGAGTCTTTGCACCACAATTGTACATTTCTTTCAGATTTTAGATAAAATTCGTAACAAGAAACCTGTCCGAGTTCTTTTGATGCGATAACTCAAAAACGCAGCGAGTTGGATGAATAAAATTTAATTTTCAAGTTTATTCATCAATAATTGCAAATACCCATAGAATTTTATATTAAATCATTTATTAGTTGACTTCCGCCTTTCTGTCTATCCGTGAATATGTGAAGTGATAACTAAAAAATAGAACAAATTAGGTAAATTCGATTTTGAAAGAATTGAATACTTTAAAAGTCGAAATTCAGCCGTTAGATAATATAAAAGGTCAGGTTTTAAAAATTAAAGATTCGTCGAAATCTACAAATATAAAATAATGTAATTCATCATAAAATTTTAATATACGAGATATAGATGCATCGGTTCACCATACAATTAAGCTGAACACAACATTATGAAAGTACATAAAGAAACTGAGGAGAGAGCTCACCCTGGCAAACACCATTGTATTCTTTATTAAGCATCAAAAGTAAAGAATTCAAATTTAGAAATAAATAGAAATTGCGTAAGTAAATTATTTCTTGTTTACCATCAACTGTTAGTTAAAATGAGGTCTGCCTGAAAATACGAATTTCCGTTGCCTTTTTTGTTCAACTAAGTGAACTGTTTAGCATAAAGGGTAAAACCTTTTATGAATTATTCGACAACCTATGTCTCAATTTAAGCAATATTTATAATTTCAGGAAACAGTACAACAAATTCTTAAAATTTAATACACAGCTTTATTAAATCAATATTCAAACAAAAATTCCATCTATCCAACAGGACAACTTTAGTTCAGTGCGTCAAATTGGATTTAAATCCGTTTAATCAAGCAACATTTCGTTTATCATATCTTCAAATAATTCGTTTCAGATGATTCAGTTTATCTTACTTTGACACGAAATCTATTATATAATATCAATGACTTCGAATGGACATTTCTCGAAAATAAAAAAGTTTTGGCAAGTACAAAAAATGTATTGCTACACCCTTATTTGCTTGGAATCATTCTTATTTTTGATTTATTCAGTAGAAAAAATATCTTTATACACTGACCTATTTGTAAAGACTTTTTAAAACAGAAACCTGTTTATAAAAGTAAAGTTTATTTTTATACTTTAAGATTTATATCCTCTTTACGCTGAAAAATCTGATATTTGTTATGTTATTTAAAAACAGCTAACTGTAACCAACTAATTTTAAAATTATTTGTGAATACCTGTGACAATATATATATATGTAAACATAATGTTTTAAGCAGAATCGTAACCGAAGACAGAGAAGACACTTTCGAATTTCAAACTTCGTTTTCCATCCCGGGAGGCATGATTTATGTACAAGCAGAAGAGAAGAACACGTCACACAGAACGACACAAGAGCGAAATGAGGAAAAGCTAAAAAAAGGGGGGGGGGACAAATTATTTTCTCCAGTGTTTATATACTGTGAAATTTTGATAGGGATTTCTTTACACGTGAGGATTCAGGCAGGGGAATTTAGGTATCTTTTACAAAGAATGTACTTGGCTGGACACTTTTTTATCCCTTCATTTAAGCATTTTTACAAAGCTTTTATTGCATTAATTAAATAGAAAAAGTGGAATGAAACCAGGAAATAAAAAAGAATATTTTAGAATGAAGTTAATATGGGCTGAATTAAGACAAAGCTTTGGAAATTAATTAAGGGTAAATTAAATTTTAAAATATCATTACATATATATATTGTTATTTTAATACTGTAAATAGAGAAAAGATTTCTTAGATTTAAACTCCATCTGTTTAAAAATCAATATGAATATATAATTGTGTTAATTTTGTATGTACGTTTTTCAAAAACTGAGAATTAAAAACGATTTTCAAAAAGCTTTTGAATGTGTCCATGACACACACAAAAAAAGAATTATTTATTAACTAACAAAGAAATTAACGAGTTTTAAATTCTAATTTTGAATATTAGTTTGACGATTTTTTTTCTTGAATGTATTCGGTTTACAAGGTGACAGAACTTCTTTTGCATGCGATATAGATTTTTTTTTTTAACATTAGCGGAATTTTTTTTATTTGGTATAGTTGTATAGTTTCTTAACATTATCAAAAAGTTTTATGTATAAACATCCTATCATTTTTCTTCTATCTTTGCATTAATATTTTCATATTTGCTCGAATTTAGACTTGTTTTAAGCCCACACAAACACGAAAAAAAAAAAATGGTTTTTGAATAACAATAACTGCTTATGTCACAAATACAAAATTTCCGCTGACTTTCTGAATTATCTTATTCATGTACTTTTAAAAATCAAATATCTCAAATGCAGCATCAATAGTATCACATTGTTTCTAAATCCCAAATGTCCTTTTAACTCACGCAACAATTATGCCATTTTGACACGAGAAAGATTTCATGAAAGTTAATCCTGGCAATGAATGTTTTTGAAAAAAAGGTATTAGGGAGTGAAATTAGCTGCAGGCTCACTTCGAGGTTCCTCTGATTCAGTGCTTGACTTAAATGCTCCGTCGGAAGTTCCACACCGCTATAGCAGTTGGAACGGTGACCTACTTGCTTCACCATTATGTAAGAAAGAAAATGTGCCAAACATGCTAAGGTCCTGCCGTGTTTTGCTCTTAAATTCACCCTCTGGGGTGCAGTAGATTTGTTCAGCTTCTGAATCAAAGGCCGGTCTTCAATCTCGGTAGAACACGAGGAAATCTTTGAAGAAAGTTAGATGATTGCATAACCGGTTGTTACAATATCAAGGTAAACAGTGCGGTCGATAAGTTTTTTTCAACCGTTAAGTTTTTGGAAATACAAAAATTTGTTAGCGAAAGTTAACAGAAGGTTTACTTATTTTACTTCTTTTTATATGAGAATACTCTCCCCACCAATTATTATTATCGTTATTGGAAATATTCTAACGTAGAATGCAAATTCTTCATTTAATAATAATTGTCAACTTAACTCAGAGGAAAAATTATGTATCTGATTAACTTATGAAAAATTACTCATTTCCAAAAGTTAAGAAACAAATAGAAAACTGATAACTAAGAAAGTGCACACGAATGGGATGAAACTTGTTCTAATATTTGTTATACCACATTGTATGTTTATATACTTTTACATACATACCATATTATGTACAGGGTGATCAAGAAATAAAAGGAGGTGTTCGGAGCCCTGTAGTGTATTATGTATTGGACGAAATATAACAAAATTTGGCCACCATACATATTAAAGTATACGGTTTTGATTTATCAAGAAAAAAAATTAGTATCGAAAAACGCCCATAGGGGAAATCCTGGAGCTGCGATCGAAAACTTTATCATGTAATTTGCTTATAGGGGTACTTTGTGACAGGACATTGAAGATAAAAGGAAGGATTGCTGGAATTTATGTCATTTTGCAAGAATTCGCCCATCGATTGCGTTGTCACTACGTGAACGTGCCTTATTAGTCAAGCTGTTTTATCAGCGGGATGAAAATGCCAGTGCTGCTCTTCGTGAATACCGGCGGTTAAAATAGTTTCGTAGAGGACCGATGACCATAACTAACTTACGAAGGCATTGTAGCAGGACATAAAGTTATCAAGCAGGAACAAATTGAAGAAGATGCAACTGCCGCTATGGATCAGGCGATAGCTAATAAGCAGGTTATCAGCAGTGCAAGTTCAATATAACGACAAGCAGATACCCCGTTCTCGACGATGCAGAAGATATTGCGTAAGATCCGGAAATTTTATCTGCATAAGATAACACCCATTTACTGATGACACTGATCTGAATCTTGGCAATTTCTGGTTGTGAAGCGGTTCTGGTTCACTTGAAAATCCTTGTGTATTAAGGACATGTTCCTTACATTCCTACTTTAAAAGATCAAATAACATTCATGTCAGACTGCTACAATGCCGATATGCTGCGAGCCACCGTCGAAAACCTCGTGTACCACATGCAATAATTGGAACATCAAGTTGGTGATCACTTTGAGCCAAATTTGTAAGTTGCTATAATAAACGTTTATCATTGGTATTTGTTGCTTTTTACTGTTTCCATTGGCAGTTATGTATTCTTTTTCCCCATACATGCGCTTGCAGCGCCAGTATTTCTCCTATCGGTGTTTTTGGTATTATTATTATTTTTTGATAAATCAAAACCGCATACTTTAATGTGTATGATGGCCACATTTTGTTATATTCTGTCCGGTACATAACACGCTATAGGGGTTCCGAACACCTCCTGTTATTTCTTGATCACCCTGCATATACATATTATATATATAAACCTGATTTAAAGAAGTTTGTTAAGGTTGTTGACGATTTTATTCTTTACGAATTTAAGGAAATAATTCAATTTTTAGTTTTTCTTAAGATGCCTTGATCCAAGCCAAAGGGAGAACAGAGTAACGAATCGAAAGGGAAGGCAAAAAGCAGGAAAAAGCGTCAGTGAGAAACGTTGTGAGCTCACATAATTTTAGAGAAGAATTTGAGGATTCAGCGGTTTGATTCTGTGAGAAAATGAACAGATCGAGCAACTTAGGATTTAATTTTACAGTGAAGCTGGAGTTCGAGTGATAAGAAAATTATTTTTAGAATATAGCTCATTTGAAATTATTTTTGTATACAGAATATTTACATTTTATGATATAAAAGAAACATAAGATGTCCGGATTTACAAATAAAATGCAAAGAAACTTGTTAATTGTGAATATGACAACCACTGAGATTTCACACATGCTCCGATTAATGCTGGGAGAGAGTACTGTTCATTCCATTTGGACTATAATTTCTTTTTAAAAAATCGATGCATCAGATTAGCAGTATTAGAAGGGCGCTATGTGTTTACAAAAGGTAGCGTTAATATATGGACGACATTCACAGGATTCAATATTTCTTCTTTATATCTGTAATAATTGAGAATTCCATGCGGCAACACATACAGGTATGTATGGCCGTGTGAAGTTACCAGTATAAGGGCATCACCTCCTGCGTTTTACAGTATATTAAATGGAAGATTCCGAATCTTTGTGTATAAATAAATACCTCGAGAACCAATTTTTAAAGCAATGTAAGACTCATCATTAAACAGAGCAAATCTTCACTAATTTTCAATCTAGTTTACAATACTACATGCCCAAATCATGATCGTTAAGAATACAGACCTGCTTCTTGCAGCCTTCTGCGTATTGATACTGCTAAACCTGTAGCTTAAATAAGCGCGTATCTAAGATGGGATGGAGTTTGAAATTTGTTACAATTCGCTCTTAATATATCATTTCATATGCTTACCCAAAACTAAATCAAACCAAACCTGTTATGACTTGAAATAAGCCCCAAACATGTGAAGAAGTTGTAACTTTTGACCTACCTTCAGTAGATCTTGGAGAAGATGATCTAGTTTATAGGAACTGTCTCAAAAACCGTTTCATCCCGGAAAGGTCGACAATCAGCCTTTTTACAACGTTGTATTGTCATTGATCTATTTCTAATCGGCCTATGGCTCTATAACGTAAATATGCTGGAAAATGTCACTTTTACATTTCGGGGTTATTTAATATTCAGCCATTTATTAAATGGCAGCTTTCTCTTAAATAACTAGTTTTAAGCTGCACCGTATTTATGTAAAACAATGACTGTCTCACTCTTTCGCACACTGTTAGTCAATACAATTTGCTTTTATTTGTAATGTATGTAAATTTCAAGGACTTCGAACTATTTTGGCTGATTTATCGCAATTTTTCAATTTGTTACTTAACTTATCGAAATCATTGTATAATCCGTCAAGGTACATTTAACACCACACAATCAGTTGGTAAATAAGACATTTATATTTAATGATTTCATTCAGAAATTACTACATTTCATTCATGAATATTTGATTTACTGGGAGATTCAAATGAATAAGGCAATCGGAATTCTGCGCTTCAGTTGGTTTGTCTCCTTCTAAATGCTTTATATTTATGGTGAAAAAGTAGGATCCTTTTCATAGAAAGAAACGTAGAATATAATATTTTCTGAAAGGATTTTTATTTATGTGGCTAATGTAAGGAAAATTTTCAAAAAATTATTAAACAAGAACATGAATAACTACATTATTTGTTTAGATGATTGATAGATGTAGATTCATGTTTTTATATTTCTTGTGAACTTGACCCTCCATAATGTAGTAATGGATTGATTAAAGTATTTCTATTCAGAGTACTGTTGGAAGAAGAAAGAACAGCAGATTATGGAGGAGAAGTCGATGCAAAAACGAAAAAGAAAAACGATAGAAAAAAATTGACGAAGAATCTCTAGAATAAACATACCTCTATCATCGCATAGATTAATTTCCTGATATATTAAAATTACATACCTTAAATGGTAAAGGGGAACTTAAAATAGTTCCAATTTTCATAAACAATCTAATGGCCATTAAATGTATGCATATAATGTAAAAAGTTCTAAAGGATTTTTTTAAAGTAGATGTTTATTTTCTTGTTTTTTTCAGTCATTTTTTTTTAATATTCTAAAATGCATATTTAATTCATGAGAGAAATAAGAATTGTTCCCATTTGACTTGCAACATCAGTACTGAACGCTTATATCTTTAGTTAACTACTGTCTTGGATATCAGATTATGAAAATCTTCGCACTTAATCATCGAAAAAAGAGATTCAGCGTAAGAACTGAAAATATATTCAAGGAGATTATTTTACTCGAAGTTTCATTCATTCTTAAGCTAATATATGTAAATTCATTTTTACTGATATCTTCTTTTGGATATTTATAATGATACTTTCCGCTTTCAAAATTTGGTATTCTACTTTTCCTAATTCTCAAAAACTGCATATTTAATCGCTTCATGAACAAATGCTTTGAGTAAATTCTTTTAGAATACCTCAATTCAAATGTTTTTTTTTTAATATTTAGGGCTAAAAAAAGTATTAAAGTTATATATATATATTTCGATTAAAATAATTATATATCAAGCGATTTTGTAAATAGTTGGGAATATTTCGTATAGTTTTTGAATGATTATCATAATTAAAAAAATTACTTAGAATATCTAAATTCCAGAAAATAATATTTGCGATTTTCGGTGGATTTTTCTCATGTTTCTACAACCTGATTCAGTCAACTAGCTATGCATCTATACTGCAGATTTTTAAAGGTTTATAAGTAACAGTTTAAATCCCTCCGAGACAGAAGCAACAACCGAATTACATCATCAAAACAAAAGCCTCTTTTGAAAATGTGTTGTTGATTTTGTTTTAAGTGCGCAATATTTCGAAACTTTTACTGGTTTTTCAGACATCTCCTACTTTCGATAAAAGTTCACCAGTAACCACCAAAGAGGTAACCTACAAAGCCGACCTACATCGAAAGTTCAATTATTTTAACATCTCTCCGGGCATTGAAAATGAAAGTCAAACAGTTGTACACCAGGCCCAGAAGAGATGAGGAGCAGTTGTCTTCTGAGCAACTAGTTGTTGGTGTTTTGTTTATGGCATAACGTTCTGGATTGCAGACATTATATTTTGTGTTTGCATGGAGAATATATTCTGTTGAGTGGACATTTATTTTATTTTGGATGTTCAAAGTGTATAAAATTTCAAAAGGATACTTTTTATAAAGTAAGTTCATTATTTCTTTGCATTTAGAGCAGTGTTTTACTATTTCAGGACTTCTTAAGATATTTCGAATATGCATGAACCTACTAGCATTTTATAACTATACTTTTTTTTTTGTACTGGAAAACTAGTAACTTGCCAACAATAAAACCAGGATATGAGCATTACAGTATGATGTTTTCATTTGCTTTAATGTTAAAAATTTTGTGTTTTAACCTCAAGTCAAAATTATAAAAATAAAATATTTTTATGATAATAAGTACTACGTTTTCTCGAACAAGCGATTTTCTAAGCATTAAGTAAGAGTGTTTAATTGTGCAAATAATTTAGTGTATAAGTAGTGTTTTAATTATACAAATTCAGTTAAATGCATGTAGTACTTTTTATAATGGGTGCCAATTTTTTTTAAATAAGATATTTATAGGAAATGTATGAATATTTAATAACCTCTTGCTTTTGTAGGAATTTCAAAATTAATATAGGTTAAAAGATAGCTGAAATTTTTGTTTAAGGTTCTGATTTCAATGAATAAATTTTCACCCTAATTTTGAGCATGGTATTTTGGACTTTAGCGCATATTAGTTTTTCATCAGTGCGTTTATTTTCAGTCCGTTAGAATACTTCTCACATTTTCAATAATTTTCTTGAAACACGTTTTCAAATCCGAATTGGAAAGAAAAGCTGAGACTGAACCGTTTCGAAACTGGATTTTATTTATCACTAGTTGCTATAGGTGACTGAGGGATACATCGAGATTGCTAATCGCTAACATTCTCAATTAAATATTTTATTTAACTTGGTCTTAATAGTTCCTTCAGCAAAATATTCTTAAGCTTTAGATTTGATTGTTATATAATTCATAATATTTTAAAATCCTTACACTGTTCTGTTCATTTTACTATGTCTTTATTTTCTCTCAGCTCCTCCTAAAATTAGTAAAAAATATTCTGCTATTTCTAGCTTTTTAACAGCGTAACCAAATTTCTAATCTAAAACAGCTTAAAATGAGTCATTTTTCTTCATGTTAATAATATTTGAAATATAAATTTAAATCTTTTACATATACTTTCCAGAATTCAGTAAATATGTCATTTGCTTTCCTGAATTCTGCTTTTCCTGTAATGATTTGTGTGAAAGACAAAAGTCATTATTTGCAAGGTTTTTTTTTTGTATTATTAATATAGGTTGTAATTCAGATTTAAAACCAAAACAAGAAAAAATATCTGGGTCTTTAATAGTGACTTTTATCAACAACTTTGGTGTTATGTTTTTTTTAATAATCATTCGTGATGAGTTTAATATTCGTTTAGAATTTTTACCTATCTCTGTATTTATGCTATAATATATGCATAAAATATATTTAAAAATTTGATTAAGTATAGTAAAAACTTATACGGCAAAAAAGAGATATCGTAATTTCTTTCTTTTTTTGAATTTTAAGATGATGTAAAAATAATTTTTGTACTATAATACCTTTGTAAGTCATCCCGAAAAATAAAGAATTTTGTTTAATTTTTTATATAAAATTCTAATTAAAATTTCAAAACAATCGCTCCTAGGTATATATTACCACTCTCTAAAGTATATGTGTACCACATTTAGTAGTTCCAGATCGTTTCATCTAGCCTATAGAGCGCCAACACACGCACTCACGCACACACAACACACACATACTTAAATATTTATCTTTATTATATGTAACAATAAATATTCATAGAAATTGAATATAATCTAAGTTTTTTTCCAAAAAATTACTGGGTAGATATATAAATTGAGATAAAGAAAACCAGTTTATTATGACCATTTAGATATTCCTACAATAATCTGCTGTACCGTGTTTCAATTAAAAATTACTTTCAGATATTAAATTCATAATTCTTGTTGGAAATCTTTTAATAAATATTGGCCTTTTAAATATTATTTTATAATTAAAGCTCATCTCTTCTTAAGATTTGGCTATTATAATTATGTTAATGGGTTTTTTTATCCGTCTGAAAACAAACTAAACATGTTTTTATGTTTATATATAACTTAGTTTCGTTATAATTCGGACTGGTAAAAAAAAAGCAAATATTATTTATTTTGGTTTATTTATGGATGATCCTGGACTGGTTTTTCTTACCAACAAATTCGACATCCACATTCGTCAATAAGGACAATTAGTGCATCATTTCTTAACGCAAGTTGAATATATCATTTCTGAAAAACTGGAAATTCGCTGTAAATGTCTTTCGAAATTCATCAAAAGAGTATTTATATGATTTGAATTCAATCAAACGAAGATAAGTCACTAAAAACGCAACACACACACACACACACACACACACACACACACACACACACACACAGTAACGAGCATCAGACTTTGTAATTAATGAAATACTGTCAAAAGGAATG
Source organism: Argiope aurantia (assembly GCA_026543865.1). Taxonomy (NCBI): domain Eukaryota; kingdom Metazoa; phylum Arthropoda; class Arachnida; order Araneae; family Araneidae; genus Argiope; species Argiope aurantia. The sequence goes on from JAPMOR010103087.1 coordinate 282,396, forward strand.
AAGTAAATTTTGTTAGCGTTCTTCGAATGTGTTCACTAATTTTAGCTTTCTTTTCTTCCACTTAAAATATCATATTTGCCAACAAAAAGTATGAATACAGAATACTTTAAAAAGTGTTTTAAATACAGTTTATAAACTATATTTAACTGTGTAATTCTATACTCCGAAATATGTACATAAATATTTTGTTCCACAGATGTAACACTTTAATCTTTATAAATATTTTCTATGATCAGTACATGCATTTCTTTTTACTAATTACTACAAAAAAATTTTAATGAAATAAAAATGAATGAAAAAGAATTTAAATGAATAATAATGAACTTAAAAATTAATTAGATTAATATATATTTTTTTATTTTACATGTACGTCAACAAATGCATGGAATGTACGTCAACATGTTAAACAATTTTTTTTGCTAAGCCATCGCCTAATTAATTGTCTTAAATCGAATAAAAATAATTATTCTTTCATTAAACTGTTACACATTTTTTTTTATCTACAATGGAAATTAAATCGAAATGGAAATCTTTCTGTTATTAAAATTATCTTAATGAAATACACTTTTTTACGGATAACATTTTATTAATAATAAAATTTATGTATGACATCATGGATTAAACACAATAAAATTGGCAGATGTTTTATAATTAATTAACAAGAACCTATTTGATTACTTTTCATAAGTATTCTTTAGGCGGGCATTTACGTTAATTTTCTAGCATGATTAATATGCTCACTGAAACTGTGAAACTCAACCTTGACTTAATATTCCATTCTCAAAATATAATTCAGAAAATAAATAAGATTGAAACCGAGCCCATATTTATATATTGAATAGTCAAATTTCCCTCCAAAAGTAATGTTGTTTCTCACGAAAAAACAATTACGAAGCTGGATATTTAAAATTAGTAATCATAAAATTGCAGTCATTTGAAGCGTTTATAGTTTTTCAGTGCAATCACCAGTGCCGTGTACAGCTTGTTTTCAGCAATGTGGAAGTTGTAGAATACTTAAAGCAGCACCATTCCTATTTGGTGACTCGTTTCGAGATGTTTATGGCTGTAAGAAACTGTATAAAAATTTGACAGAGAATTCCACGATGTACTTCCTTCTTTGAAATGAAATCCTAATTGCAAAGCTTTAATTAATTGGATAGAGCAACTATCAATCTAAATTCAGAGAACAGAAATTCCCCCAAAACAGAATCGTATGTTGCTACTGAATTAGAAAATGATTTCTTTAACTGATAGGTGTCTATCATTTTAAAGAATCTTCCATCCGAACCAGCAACAAAACTGGTACTGCTTTAAATAGTTAACGAATTCCACATTGCTAGTAACAAGTTGCACAAATTACTGGCGACTATATCGAGGAACTAAGAATGCTTCATGCAGTAATTATATGTTTGTGACTTGCGACTTTTAAATTCTCAATGCTCATAATATTTTCAATCAGCAAAAGAAAAGGTGTTTGGAGAGGAGTAACTCACGTTGCAGTAAAAACAAAAACTTTGGGGAAAATGGTAAATACTGAGATTTCTTTAGAAGCAGAATGCAATATTGATTAGTAAATTGTCTACTTTGCCTGTTGTTTTATCGAATTTCTGACTTTAAAATTTCATTTCAGTTTCTCTTACTTTTCTGAATTCATTATCCTTATATCTTTATAGTATTCTGTTAGCCTCAAAACAGAACATCTATCGTCTCCTCTGAAACTGGCTCTAAAGGAACAGACTAACTTTCTAGGGTTTTTTTGTTTTTTTTTGTTCTTGTTTTTACTTTATGTTCCCAAACTCAAAATGCAGTGCAGCATTGGACAAATTATGTGAATAACTAATTGTTGAGTTAATAAAGTGCGTTAGCCTCACCATTTTAAAGAGTTTTATGAGTTAGACAACAGTTTTACTGCCATTTATATTCATTTTTTATACCATTTGTGTCGGGTATTTTTATTCAATTTCGTTCACTCTATTATTTATTGTTTTCAAACATAATGCTTTATTGCAGAATCTTAAAGTCATTTACGGTTCGTATCACACGTTTTGGGAATTATTTCTCATAATATTCATCTATTTTAGTTAGTGATAATAAAATATCTACTATAGAGACTCATTCTGAAATCATCTTCGTCTCTTAAATATAAATAATCAACAAAATTACAAATAAATAAACTATTATCATATCATTTTCTCACAGAATCTGAACTATAGAAGATCTGTTTTGAAACGAAATCTGAATGCTTCTTAAACAATATGTTTAATACTTTATGCCCTTATTTGAATACAATTTATATTGATATTGTATTACTCTGTACGTGTACAATTTATACTGATATTGTATTGTACAA
>JAPMOR010103087.1:290202-365824 GCA_026543865.1 Argiope aurantia
ATGAATTTTAATTTTTAATAAATGTCAAGCAATTTCTTTGCATTTAATATGTCTTAATTTCTTTATTGATAGCAGTTCTTCTGTTATTTTCTACAGGCCCAGAGGCCTCAAGTAGGCTTTCTTTTTTTCCCAAGAGAGGCTCTAGTACGGCGGTATTTTTTGAGTAACAAAGGACATAGCGCTTCACATTACCTCTAGGAATGCATGCCTTGGCATATTATATATTCTTTCTAGGCATTCTTTATATTATTGCTTGCTATTCAATAAAATGAAAACTATTTCCCTAGTTTTTAATGAAATTATTGCATGTCATAATTCAGAGTTATAAATATTACGGAATTTAAGAATTGTCTATTTGATGGAAAACCGGAATGAAAGCGATATTTAGTTTAATTATTAAATGATGCATTAAAGCTCTCAAATTATTAAAATATTGCATTGTCATCGGGAATTAATAACTAAAAGATTTCTGAATTGTAATGTAACAGGAAGTTGGTGGAATTTTGCAATCGATTTTTCACCATTTCCATAAAGTTAAGCATTTAAAAAGCAACCCGTTTTTTTTTAAATTAGTCATACTAAATTTATTCATTTTTGTATTTGGAATATTATTTCAGTGGAGCCTTCAGTCATGGGTGGTAAAGAAGAATTTTTCGATGCTGTAGAAGAACAAATTGACCCTTTCGATGACCTTAATGAAACAGATGAGTTGAGAAAACGCTGCTTGCACGAATTGCGAGAATGGGCGAAAAGTCAACCCCATTTTGTTAATTGCCGACTAGGTAAGAAATTAACCTTCTTTTACACAATTTTCTTACAGGTGTTTAGAATGATAGCAAGTCTATTGGAAAAATTAATTTTCTACAACATTTATAATGAGTTTGCTTATATTTTTGTCCTGATTGAACTGTTATATTTAATTCTAATTATGCTCCGAATAACAGTTTAAACGTTTGCTAACACGTGCCTTTACGTCTTTCTTTTTAGAGGAACTAATCGATTGGAAGTGATAATATTTAGAAGCTCGTAGCATATTATACACTCAGATCAGATTGCGGTTTCTTGAAAGAGACTTAAGTTTTCTTGGAGTCCAATCCTTATCTTTCTTTACAAACAAGTTTGAGCTTTATATGTTTTTGATGTTATAATGAGCTTTTCTCTACCGTTAATCTCTAACTCACATAAGAAATTATTTGTGAAAATATAGTCTTTCAACAATAACGAATACTTTTATGTACCGAGTGCGTCAAAAAAAAATGTTTACACACTTTGAACCATCATAGAAACTGTACTTCACGTGGTACAAGTTCAATTTCTGGAGATGTGCACTAGGATTTATGGGTAGCATAATTTGGTCGGATGAAGCCCAATTCAAACTGAATGGAATTGTCAATAGGCACAATTGTGTGTACTGGGATAAAGAGAATCCTCACATTACTGTTGAAACCGCTGTGAATTTGCCTGGTGTAAATGTGTGGTGTGGTTTGTCTGCAAGGGAACTCATTGGGTCTTTCCGCTTTATAATGTAACAGGCGAAAAGTATCCAACAATGCTTGCTGATTCCATATTCCCTGCCACAATGTAAGGAATCAGTGGTGACTCGTACTCAGCAATGTATTGATGCTGAAGGCCGTGATTTTGAACAGTAATCACATTTGCATCAGAAAGGACATTTATGCTTCGAATTGGACTTTAAGCTTTCCATTTCCAGCAATTGAACCTTGTAGAACGGAACATAAATTTTCTATGACGGTTCACAATGTCTATATATATTTTTTGACGCACGTGGTATATAACGCCTCAAGAATACAGAAAGAACGTAAATGATATTGATAGCAGCTATGATGAGTGTTATTTTGAATCGGATGATGATAAAAAAAACTTTCGAACAGGAGTATGATTTGATATATGTTCTTCTAGAAATGAATTCAATCTCTGCTGGCAAAAAGTCAACAAATATGTGCTAGCGATTTTAATAATGGTTTATGTATAAATAATTTTACACTTTCTGTGCATTATTCGAACTAATATTTCATATAACGATACAAATACTCCATTCGAGAATAAGTCCATAAAATTGTTAACGCTTATTGAATTCATCCCTTTCTTGAAAAATATCAGAGCTGCTGAAGTAGAACTCTTCATTTTCATTGATTTTTCTCATTAAAATAATTTTTAAAAAAATTCATCATGGATTTTTCTCATTAAAATAACTTTAAATAGAAATTAATTCCTTCTTTTAATGCTGAGATGTGAAAACTGGCTTGAGAGTTTGGTTCACTTTCACATTTGAACCACATTGTAATACTTAAAGAGTTGCGATTTCGATTCAAACGTTAAAAAGTACGAAAAAACCCTTAACCCGGGAATCACTGTACAGAGAATTAGAAAAATAGGAATAATTTCGTATTTGAACTTTCACATTGCTTGGCAATAAATTTGCTAGCACTGCTTTATTAACTTATACAAACATATCTTCCCAAATTGAAAGTAAACGCAAAGAAGAGTTTTTCCTCTTTTCTTTAAAGTTCCAGTTTTAAAAAAATGAGTAAGCATGTAATTTCAAATGAATATATATCTCTTGCTACGTTATTTGCTGCACAGACGAATTACATCGTATATACTCGATAGAAATTTCCGATTAAGCAATTATTATTAGTTTTCAATTTTGTTCTGAACACCGAAAATACGAAATTTAATCAGAGATCTGGTATTATGCATGAATATATTTATTGAAAATCACACTAGACATAAATACATTCATTAACGGTCAAATTTCGCATACTTTAGCTCTGCGTTAGCTCATAAATTGTATAATGCATGTAAATGAATCTGTCGCAGTAACCGTGGCTCAGAGTTGAAAGTGCTGAATTGCTAGTCTAGACTTCGAATCTTGAGCACTGTAGCCAAATCCAAGAACCGGTATTTTAATACGAAATACCGTTAGATAATTATTTTAGAATATTCCTAAAATTGCATTAAGACTTACAGTGTGTAGGCAAGTTTTCTGTTTTCTTATACTATGAATACACTTCTAAATTGTTTTGTGCAATTCCTTTCATTTTCGGGTTAGTATTTTGATATAAATTTGAACTAAAACTAGTCAGTTGATGGTCACCTGATACGCTGTAAATATGGTGTGCTGATTTTTAGCTTGTAATCTATAGTACATCTTACAGAGAATATTGACTTCAGTCGTCATTGTGACACAATGAGAAACTAGACATTTGATGAGATGAATTAGCTGCTTTCATTAAATCAAATCGTAATGATTAGATCAATCAACAAAAACAACAACAACAAATCAAACGTACTTTATGAATCGTGGATATTTTAACAGGTTTGTTTTCCCTAAGTATTTAATTCTTAATAAAATCTTCGAAGTACCAAAATAATAAGTAAATGCTTCATATTTAATCTTTTTCACAATTTTTGATGTCAGAATTCCTATTTGTACTTATGAGGAAAGTCAGGTTTGCTCTCCCGTCATCTTTCTCCTATACTTTCATTTACTGAAGTTAATTGCATGTTATCGAAAATGATTGTGGCAGTGTATTTTTAACAACATTCTTTCGACTGAAATCAACGAAAATACTCTACAAGTATCACAATTATTCATTCCACAGATGGTTTCTTACCGTTAGTTTTTGATCTCATGATTATGATATTTTTTAGTCAAAGGCTTCGAAAACTATTATTTGAAAAAGAAAGAGAAATTTCTAACGTTAAAATTCAGAAATTAATCCACTTAGTTTTGTCAGTTTGATCGTAAAATATATTTTTTTTGTGTGTGATTTCCAATATATTCAAAATTACTTTTCATTTTCTCATGTACAAAGTATACAAAGAGAAAGTATTGTAATCATCAAAAAATTCGAATTCAAAATTTCGATGGATCTTCCCGTTTTAGACCTCCAAGTCCGAAAAATATATTTTTGGAATTATATCTGTCTGTGAACATGCTAATTTAAAAACGTTGTAAGCTAATGGATGTAATTCAATAAATGGTCTTAACACCAATTTTGCAGATTTCCATCAAATCTTGAACGAAATCCGTTCAAATGAAATCTGCTTGTCCGGCAGTTCGAGTACAAGTGAGCATAATAATTATAAAACAAAGAGCTAAATAATAAGTTTAACATCTGAAGCAAAAATCCATATCATATTTGGAACCGAATCTGTCCAGGTGTTCACCGTTTGTCGGTTGGTGCTTTTACATATACAATACACTCCCGAGTATCCAGCTTAATATGGCGGAAGGGTAGGCCGGATAACAAAAAAGACGGATAGGTCGAAGTTATATGAACTTTGTTTTTTGCCCACTAATACCAGAAGACAAAGTTTTTATAACAAAACTCACTGTTATAATACGTATTTCTCACTTCTTATTTCCCTCTATTTATCTCAAGCCAAATAGAATGTGAACGCGGCCCCGTGAATCATGGAAGTAGTTGCCGGATTTTGCAGTTATACCAGAGAATTCTTGTTGCGTACAGCCGACCACTCCGCCACCACTGAACGTAGCAGTATCGACAGGATAGTTATACCAGAGACTAGTCGCTTCATAATGCGTAATTTCTTCTCCATAGTCACAACAACTTTTCTTCGTTTATCACCCATTTTGAAATCGTCACTGTGGTACATTTAAAAAAGACATTAAGCGTACACAAAGAACAATTTATGAATACTGTACGTATTGTGCAGTTATAATTGGGAAATTGTGACAAAAACTGAAGTCCGTTACACTTTTGTAAAATAATATTTCTTTGTAAAGGAAAACGATGTTTATAATTAAATATTTAAAAATACTTTTTCAAAAGGAGTTTGACACTCTAGGAGTTTCATTTCGGCAGGAATGGGAATACGAGAAAATCAAAAGCTTCTTAAAAGTTCGACATAAATTAACCAAAATACAAGATTGTAATATATTGACATCCTGTTTACCATTGCAATAAAAAAAATGTTGAACGCCCCAAAAAATTCATATATTACAATAAAATAAGAAAAATGAATAGCTCTTTGGATGTGAAAAACTAGTATCGAAACCAATGTCGTAAATATACCAAACGCCTTTTTTCTGTCAACTGATAATGAATTTTCACAAAGTTTCAATTATTTTAAAATTAAGACGTTTGATTGAATTAAATGTATTTACTGAACTATCTGAACAGAAACATGTAATCCAATTTCTCCCCTCCAATAAATAAATAAAAAAAACTAATGAATTTTGCTTGGAACATAGGAAGTATATGCGATTTCGAGCAACAATATGCTGCAACTCTAATCTACAGAGCTAAACTACATTCCATACTAATATATCTAGAATCATTAAGATCTCTGATCAGTTAAACGGGCATGGAGTATAACATGCTAGAATAAAAAAGTACATGGCATTATATACATGCATAAAAACGCTAACAAGAATTAAATACCCAACAAATATAAAGCAGAAATAAAACACGAGAAGAAGCCATTTAAAGTACAGATGAATATAAAAACAACCCAAAAAGAACATAGACACGAAGCAATAAAAAAATGTAAGAAATAACCCAAAAAACGAAGAACGATTTCAAATGGAACAGTGAAAAATAAAATGCAAATAAAACAATAATGGTATTTAAGAAATTGAAAGCCGGCGTCCTGGCCTAGGGGTAGTACGTCTTCCCCGTGATCTGGGTCTTGGTTCGGACATGTTTGTTCTTTCCTCTGTGTTCTATCTGTGAGGTGTGTGAAAATGCCCCCTGTAAAAAGGGGTTGTGCAAGCGAGTGTGTGAATGTCATCTCCATATGAGCTAGAAGTCAGATTTCACACGACATCATCATCAAGAAATTGAAAAAAATTCGGTGAATTGGGTGGCCATCTAATCAGCATTGAAAAGATAACTATTATCTTCATGGGAAGTAATATTGTGTATGTTTGTCCTTGTATCGCTTGCACCCAAAAAACGGAATTCCGACTCTCATATGCTAAGATATGCTCTAGTTTACGCAGTGAATGTTGCACTCTTTTTTTCCAACAATACAGTTCGGAGGTTCAACTACAATAGGTCAATTCTGACCTCTGACAGGAAGAGTTGTAAGGAAAATAAATAAAAGAAATCATTATAACGCTAAAACATTTTTGAAAAGGGATGAAGATTTCCAGTTTTTCTATTAGCTTAGCGAAAGGATTTATCTTACATATTTATACAATACAGTTCAGGAGGTTGCACTACACTAGGTGAACTCTGACAGAACGAATGTAAGTTGTGAAGTAATAAAGAAAAAGAATCGTTACTCTAAAACATTCTTCAACAGAAATGAAGATTTCCAGTTTTTCTATTAGCTTTGAGAAAAAATTTATCTTACATGTTTATGTAAGAAACAAAAATCGGTATTTCTAAGATCTTATTATTCATCCATTAAGCAATTTTAGTAAAGAGACTATTTACTTGAACCAAAAAATGGCAAATCTGGAATATTATGTCGAGACGCTGGATTTGTTAGCCTTCAGTAAACGAGTATATTAAATAAAACAAAGTTTATCACATATATGTTGAAATCAAAGAAAATATTCAAATCGGCTTAAAATATCCCTGCCTCTAATGCATAGAAGTTGGGTTGCAGAAGGTTTTAGTTTAGTTTACTTATATTAACTTCCCGTTTTAAAACAACACTATTGGACTATTTTGGGATGGACCTCGTAATTTTGAACTACAATCAGATGACGAATACTGCACCTGAGCTGACAAACCTTCTCCAAACCTCCACACCACACCAGTGGGAGGACGTTTGGCCCCGACTCATTTAACGTGTACCAGACCAGCTGACATGACGGAACCGGGTCTCGAACCTGAAACCCACCGCTTCTGAAGCCGAGACCTTATCACCAGGCCACCGTGGCAATGGGTTGCAGGAAGATACTAATGGAAAGGATATCAAAATCTGAAGTCTGAAAGAGTTTTTAAGACATCCATACGAAATTTTGATTACACATACCGCATGAAGCTTACTGATTGAACAAAATGTAAGCTGCCACCCTCTCCAATTAAAGAAAAAATGACAAAAGAGATTATTTTGTCTATTTGGCAAGATAAACCCCTTATATGCTGGCTATTGAAAAACGCTTCGAACCAGCCACAAAAATCTGGAAAAAAAAGTATGGGCAAAGAAAAAGAGAGGGCTACGTTAAATATCTTGCTCTCGTCAACCATAATGCTAAATTTGATAAAATATTTGATTTGAAGATAACATTCTTAACTAAATTAACATAATTTAACATATCCTAATTGGTTTGATGATTAAACAGGGTGTGGGTGAAATTGCATCCGTTTCCTCGTAATGAGTTTTGAGTCATTTCATGAAAAAGTTTGAAATGGGTGAAAAGTTGTAAGCTGTTGCAGTCATATCAAAACAGAATAAATAAATTGCTTACGTTAACGGATTATCCAGAAAAATGACTTTTTATTAAAAAAAAAGATGGATGGCCTTTTATAAATGAATTAAGAAACCACGATACTTCTGTTCTTAAAATAACAAAAACTTCACTTTTTTAAAAAAACTTTAAATAATTTTTTTGTGATTTCACCCCTTCCCCTCCAAAATTTAGGTTGTTTTTTTTTTGAGTCAATTGAATTTTGAAGGGATAATACGCAACTTACGAGTTCTATTAGAAATCGAAACTCGAAAAATCGACTTTTTTTGCTTCATCCTAGTGCTTAATTAATATTTCGGTGTTACTGAATTAAACTAGTTCGTTTTCTAGTTCTTGAGAATTCATTAACTGGAACCGTAATTCTCGAATTCTTTTAACCACCAGCCTTATTTGTTTCTTATCGCGAAATTTTTTTTATTGTACCTAATCTAATTTAAAGAGCTATGAATAGTAACTAAATTAATGCATTATCATCTGTGTATTAAAAAAAAAAAGGTGATAACCAGTTTTAATATGTTCTAAATTGTTTTGAAAGAAAGATAATTTTCTCAGGTATTCTTAATCGCAATTCAACTTCAATCTGAAATATTGTTTGCATTCGTGTAGGGTTAGAGTAAACATAAGACATTTCTTTTATTTATTTTTCTTGTTTCTGTTTATCAAGTTAAAACTGGTTTTTGCCAGATGAAAATGGAGATATCCAGATGAATCAGATGCTATAAAAAAACATGAAACGAATATGTATCGATGGTTTACTTTTGTATTGACTGTTGACTCAGATGTTAGAGGTGGCGGCAAACTAATTGTTTGCTCAGACTGAATTTTTTTTATTTGAAAATGTGATACACCTTATTAATTTATTGATTTGTGACTAATGGAAATTTTATCGCAATTCCACTTTTTATTTCCAAGTACAATAAACTAGTCACATCTTTGCAATGTATTTTATTATAGCTCATTGTTAGCTTTTAGCTTCCATTTTCAAGAACTGTGTGTTCATTACATTTGATTCGTAAAAGATAACTGCCAAGAAATTTCATTTTTTTTAATCGGCTGTTCACATAAGGAGTGCAGAGTATCAATAGCTAATTTCTAAGTTATTAGAGATAGACATATTTTTAAATGCATAAATTACCTCCAAAACGCTGTTAAAGGAGAGTACGCAAGATGAAATTATGCATTAACGTAATGTTTAGATTTTCTTTTGATTATTTGACATGGGGAAGTGCTACTACTGCCTTGTAACCCTTTGAGTACATATTTTTCTTTTTTTGCATTTGGAGCATAATTTTTTAGACATTTAAAAACATATTTTATACAAAAATTCACACTCCAAAGTGTGATTTGGGATTTATTTTGATAAACTGCTTTAGTAAAATAGGAAAACATCTAAATTTTACTAGCTGGTTTATGGAATTGGAAGGGATAAATATTCTAAACAGTGCTCACACAAGTGAAGTCAAGTAATTGTAATGGTTTCTAAACAGTGCTCACACAAGTGGAATCGAGTAATTGTAATGGTTTCTAAACAGTGCTCACACAAGTGGAATCGAGTAATTGTAATGGTTTCTAAACAGTGCTCACACAAGTGGAGTCAAGTAATTGTAATGGTTTCTAAACAGTGCTCACACAAGTGGAGTCGAGTAATTGTAATGGTATCTAAACAGTGCTCACACAAGTGGAGTCAAGTAATTGTTATGGTTTCTAAACAGTGCTCACACAAGTGGAGTCAAGTAATTGTAATGGTTTCTAAACAGTGCTCAAACAAGTGGAGTCGAGTAATTGTAAAGTCTCGTTTTGAAGCAAAGCTAGGACATGCGATTGCTTTGCTATAGAATCACGTCTCGAACTTAGAGTCCTCTAAACCCAAAGCCGAGACTTAACCACCAGACCACAGAGGCCCATAAGTTTGGCGAACCTGCAAATGGAGAGAATATTTAACACTTAGCATTAAGGCTAAAAATAGACTTTTCACTCATTAGTATTCTTACAATTTAACCTCAGATTAATTAAAACAATTTTCAGATTGCTTTTATAGCACAAAACGTTAGAATTTCTAAGAATTGAAAAAAAAAAGTTTGGTTAAGCCAAATTTTGATTTTAAAGCAACTGATACCTGAGATAATAAATAAATTTTTTAATATAATTTAATTGTATCTCATCCACTTATTTTCTTGAGAAGCAAATTAAAAATCAAAAGCTACCATATTTCAGCATTCAATAAACTCAAGTGGAAAGAAATTATAAAAATTCTTTATGCAAGATGTATAATACCAGAGATGACAACGTTGAGAGAGGGCGGAACATTTTCAATATATGTCTTTTGAGGCTGCTTCATCCCCATCGGTTGTATGTGAGCTATCATTTTTTTATGCATAGAAAAAGAATTCTTGATAAACTAATACTTTAAAAATACTTTAACGCATAACTATTATTTTAAAAATATTATTTAATCAAATAATTATAATTAAAATTAATTAATCATAGTATAAAGACAGAAAATAAATCAAAAGACAAGAAAAAACTTTTGGATAATTCTTCCGCAGACTTAAGTCAATATCTTTCGAAATTTAAAATCGCTCCGAAACGATTCTTGATTATTGGTACGCTCCAAGATCATGCGTAATAAGCGCAGCCATTACTGCCTTGTTTCTTTTCTATTTCGTTTCTTATGGATCTGAGCATGTGCTATAAACTGCATTGTGGGATACCCGAAAGCGAAAATTCTGTCCAAGACGAGAGAAAAAAGAAACAGAAAACTTTTTCGCGCCTCGCGTTTAATGTCAGCTGCTCGATGTTGGCTGGATAATATTTGCATCCAGATTAAGTCAACATTCATAGACACGAAATAAAATGTTTTTATTGGAATAAATTTATTTTTAGTGCTTTGTGACGGACACACAAAGAAGTATTAATTATTGAACTGAATATTATGGACAACATCCACATAATGTGATTTACTTTCAAGTACAAAGTAGGAAATCAGGAATTTCTCCACTAATCCGAGATTTCTGGCTATTTTAGTTTGGTTATAAGCAATGCTCTTGTGTTTCTTTGTCTTCCCTTTTCGAAGTCTTATAATGATGGTGTACCTGTTATGTGCACACAGTTTGGATTGATCTCATTATTGATGGCTGAATAAAATAGAAACAGAAAATAAAAATTCTGAAAGAAATTTGATAAACTGTTAAATCTTTTTTAATGGGTATTTGAATTATAAAATGAATCCTAACTACAATGGGGTGTTATTGATTAACATATAACAACTTATTTTTCTGAGTCTCTTAAAATAACAAACACTCTCAAAATAACCAAGTGAAGGTTTTTTAAAAACATTTTCGGCATACAATATTTTTAATCAATATTATAACATTTGCCTGATTTTTATCACCTTTTATTTGAAACACTCGCGACTTTTTGGAAGAAAATGGAATTCTTTTTATATTTAACATAGTACGCTAACTTATATGGAAAAATTGGGACGTGATTTCTGTTTAGTCCTTGAAGAAATGTTTAATGTAATACAGTAACTACTATTTACACACAGCTAAAACGACACTGATTTAAATACTTCGACCATAACTACTAATATTCTAATGCCTGAAATTTTTTTTCAGATAATAATTTCTTGCTGAGATTTCTGCGAATGCGAAAGTATCGAGTTGATTTGGCTCAGCAGGTTTTGGATAAATATTTAACTGTGAAAACCAAATATCCTATGACTTACCAGAAGTTAGATATTCATAAACCTAGTCTCAGAGATCTTATATCTAGAGGGTAAGTGTTTTACAATGAACATAAATTATTTCAACAGTCTTATTTCCGATGATGAGTTTATTTTTAATAATCTTCATCAATCGCTTTAAACAAGTCACGATTCATTAAATATGTTTTGACTGCAGTTTTAAAGAAATAATGACTATCGTGAAACTTGATAGTTTTTTCATTATCCTGAATGATAGTTGAATGTGAAGAAATCGAGAAATAAGCATGTTCATTGAAAGGCTAAATATTTAATAACATCTAAATCTTTAAAGCATTCAAATTCTTCTAGCTATTCTTATGTTTAAAAAACAGATAATTAAAAGGTTGATTTTAATAAAATTAAAAATTTTATCAAAAGGTAACGGATATTTTCCACGTCTTCTTAATTTTCATACTTTTTAGCTCAATATATTTTGCTGAGAGTCTAAAACTCAATCTCCTGGAGATACAAAAAGATTGTTTCCTGTATTTTGAAAATTTTACTGCGGAAAGACATTTACAGTAAATATTTTCGCACTATGCTAACGTCTGTTTGTTCATTTGCCGAAAGTTTTTTTTAAATATATATTTCATATATGATTTATTATTATTCCTGCTTTAAAAGCAAGTAGTAATAAGTGGAACATTTGTTTGGCATCTGAAAAAAATTCCTCATTGCAGTTACTGAATTGACTCATTCGACAAATTGACTCTTACTCAATACCAGTCATCATTCATAACTTGCTTTATGTGCCGCTGTTCAATTTTTGTTTTTAGAGGGGCTAGTTTAGTTATATTAACGTCCCGTTTTAAAGCAATATAAGCAGTATTTTTGGGACGGACCTAGTAATTTTGAACCACTGTCAAATGACGAGGACGACACCTGAGATGTCACCACTCTTTTCAAACTTTCACATCACAACAGCGGGAGGACGTTTGGTCCCTATGGGATTTAGCATGCACCAGAACCTCTTATACGACGGTTCTTCGGTGGAATTGGGTCACGAACCTGTAACCCTACTGTCCGAAGCCAATACCTTACCATCAGTGCACCGCTGTCCTCTTTCAGAGGGGCTAAGTAGTTCTACAAAATTCATTATATACTTTAAAAAATAAAATCCTTTGTATATTTTTAAAATGCTCAAGTAAACTAAAGCAAAACCAAATTTTCTTTATATTGAGGTAATTATTTTTCCTCAAAAGACATAAATGCTTAAAATATAACATTTCTGTAGATATGTGTTCCCTCTACCAGAAAGAGACAAAGATGGAAGAATAGTATTATTCTGCATTGCAAGTAAGAATTTCGTTCATTTATCCTATTTTTAAATATCTAGTGAATTACCATAAAATTCTTCAATTTTTTTTTAAAACTTCAGTATCTCTATATTAACTGTGTTCTTAGATTTAATTCATACTTGAATCCTTCATATAGGCATAAAATGGCAAATCATAACTAACCCCTCAACCTACGATTTACGATCCAAAAGTTTAGGTCGAAAACTAAACAAGGTCGCGCTGACTTCGAGCCCTTACACGGTTCGGCAAATCGGCCCTAAGTTGTACACGCACGATTTACGGAAAGTAAATATTGTGCATAAACCACAACTGATTTAATTTTGTGGGATATTCGATAGGTAATTACAACCTGATATAATAATTGTGGTAGATATACAAAATTATTATTATCGATCTCTAAAATATAACATAAATCAATAACATTTATTTATAGTCCTATCATTGTTGCCCGAGCATCGTACTACGGACTATGCACGTGGTATTTACATTTGGCCCGATCATCGTAAGAACAATCACCATTCTTTTTATGAAGTTTCACTCTTTATTTTCTTTTATATATTCTGCTTATAATAATAAAAAATATTGAGGCATAAATGATGAATTATTAAAAATTTAGTTATGGTTTAGTTAATCCTTAAAATAGACAATTGTGGTGAACTTTCGCATTTTTATTAACTGTTGTCATTTGATGACAGCGAACCTTTTCCCACTTCCTTTTTTCTTTAGATCAACATGAAAAAAGTTGAGTTGTATATACAAATTTAGTACATAGGTTCTTTACGGATGTCTAAAATATCTTAATATTAATTTCAACTAAGGAATCCTAAATATATAAGTTAAATAAAAAAAATCACGCAAGTTTTTATAAAATCGTTTAAAAATTACAGGATTACATTTTAAGAAATCCAAAATTAAAATTTTCATATGACAGCCAGCACACAAATTCTTCCAATTAATAAGATGTTTCCAACACATTTTTAGACGAAATTATAGCTTCTAATTTTACAGCAAACAATCCTAAAACTTAAAATCCTATCCTTTGAAATTTTCGGATAAACTTTCAATTTCGTTATAGATCGAAACGTAAATTTTTCATTCATGTACACTTAAGATTATTTTTAGTTTCTGAAAATTCTTGTGATTAACAAATATATTTTATTCTGCTAAAGAGGCCTTGGATACAACGAGGCATAAACAATCAGATGTCTTCAAATCCTTCTTATTAACCTTCGAAGTTTTAATGGAGTGTGAATTGAATCAGAAAAGAGGAATCAATTATATATTTACTCAAGAAGGCTATCAAATTCAGCACGCCCTGCTGGTAGGCCTCAGAGATCTGCAGAAAATGGTCCATAGTGGAGAGGTAAGTATTAGGGTGTCTCATAAGTTTCTTTCCTATTTCTAATATGAAATGAATACACAATATTTACTTTTATTTATTTTGATATATAAGAATTCTTTTGCTTTATTATCTTCTTCCAACTCTCAGGAAGTATAATTATGCCTTCTTTCCAAAATCGTTGTGTTTTGGACAAGAAATAATCCTCAAGGTATTCGCTGATGGATTTAAAGCGCTTATCGCGAAGAGAATTTTTTAAGGATAGAAAGATGTAATAATCGGATGGAGCGAGATCTGGAGAATATGCATGATGCGGTAAAACATCCCAATCAAACTGTAAGAGCTTCTCTCTTATGACTAATGCAATATGTGGTCTCGCGTTGTCATGATTGAAAACAACGCCTAGGTGGTTCATTAATTCTGCTCGTTTTTCTGTTATGGCAGCTTTCAATTGATCCAGTGGATGACAGTATTTTGTAGAATTTATTGTTTCACCTTGAGGAAGGAGCTTGTATAAAATTAAGCCTTTCCAATCCCACCAAAGGGACAAAAAATCTTTTTTGGGGTGTAGTCCCGGTTTTGCGACAGTTGAAGGCCTATTGTCCTACACCAAGTGCGTTTTCTGTGCGCATTTTCATATACAATCTAAGTTTCGTCTCCAGTGACAAGCCTCTTTAAAAACGGATCCTTTTTATCGATGAGAAAGAAACTTTTGGAACACTCTAATATGAAATGAATAATCATAATTGTGAATCGTCTTTAAAAATATGAAAGCATTTCACGATCTTTCAATATCGTTATGAGAATGTTACCAGTTCTTTGAGTTCCATGAAATTGTCTTAAATGACCAAGGCCAATAATTAAAAGCTTGCATAGAAATAATAAATTGGTAATATTTTTTGGTGATGTTTCGTGGGAAATTACCTCATATTCTAACAAAAGTTTCAATCATAAAATGAAAAGTAAACGACATTGCATGCATATTTTAATTCTGTTGTTGTTTATGAGACTTGTCATAGACAAGCCTGCTAACGAAGTGAGCGACTTTAAGCCGAGTTTTAGCGTCCCTTGTTTCAGTAACGTCATCTGGGGCCAAGAGCTACTAATGCGTCACTGCCCTTTTTACGGGGCGAACTTCATTCAGACATTTCATTCACAGATCGTAATTTAGACTTAAATCAGAGAACGATCACTTCTGATCCAGTACCCCCCAGTGGTCTTGTCTCGACATGGAGGACTTTGTAGCTACGACAAATTTATACGCGCCCCAGCAACCATAGACACTGAGAGTCTTCGGTTGGCAGGGTTCGAACGCACAATCCAAGGAATGCGAACCAAACGCCCTACCAACTAGGCTATCCCGGCTGTTTCTTTATTTCTAGTAAACAATACTTCTGCCTCCTTTTTTTTTACAGTATCCCCGTGAGATATTTAGCAACACTTTGAATTTTTCCTCTTGGTCTTAAAACTAGTAAATGAATCATTAAATTTGCTAAAATGTTGTTCACATAAAATCAGCTGTCATCATTATTTTAATTATTTTTAATTGCAATTGCTTTATCTTAGGAAAAAATTAAGTGCAATTAAATAGGAAGTTTATGTTTATTTACTATCTACTTAGATTTATTAAGGTTTCGAATGAGTGTCCTTAACATTTTCGTAAAACCTTATAAAAACAAATTAAATTTTAGATGCATAAATCAAGTTTTAAATGTACTTTTTAATTAATTAAACCAAAGTTTAAGAGCTTGCCATTTTAAAAAGGATCTTTTACTTAGAATTAAATATTGATAAACGTTAACTGTGTGTATTTATGTTGCGGTGAATTAGTAGTTAATTAAATAAACTGTTTGCTTAAATGTTTTATGAATAAGTATTTTAAATCCTATTGTTTCATTCTGCAGAAAGCCATTCCTCTGAGGCACAAAGAGTTGCACTGGATGAATGTACCGAAATATTTAGCAACACTTTTTCAGTTGCTGAAAACATTTTTGAGCCAAAAACTTCAAGATCGGGTAAGAGTATTCCTTTGTTTAATTTTAAATAATATAAATATGGATAAAGACGTAATTGCCATCACTTATGCCGTGGGCTTCCGAAGCTACAAAAAAAATCCTAGATTTTAAGTGTTTAAGATCCACATTTTTTTTTTCTTTTTCTGAATAATAGGAGCAAAATGCCTGTGAAAATTTTTGAAGCACGAACTTTTCGGTACAATCGAATTCGTCAATAGTTAAACTTGTTTTTTAATTTAAACGATTTATTTACGCAAATGCCGTCAAAAAGCCGACAGTCAAAAATAATGGAAAACTATTTGGAATCAATTCTTAGTCACGGATAGCTTTTATTTTGATTCTCACTGCGTGTCTGGCCTTTAAGACTTACATTATTGTGTTACACGACTGGAATATGTAGAGCCGAGTTTATCGTGGGAGTGGTTCGAGAGTTGTTACAGAACGGATCTCTTTCAGGAAAAAAAAGTGTCAAATGATTAGTATAAAAATTCTTCAAACTTCCATTCTACATTACCGAGTTAGAGAACCAAGGTAGGGCATTTCAGCTAAGCCAGTGAAATTAACATACACAGGCTTGCATATAAAGCAACCTTCGGTAAAATGTGAACAGACGATTCTTCGATCAAAAGCCCTCTACAGGACTAACGTGACATGATGATGGTGCGTGATTTTACCTCATAGTTTAATTTCGCTTAGTTATATTAACCCTCTCTGGGCCTCTAATGCCTTTTGGTACACATTTGTATGCATTTTTGTGTTAAATTCAGACAGAAGTAAATTTGATACGCCTACATGGCAGCATGATCTGTGTAAAGAATTATTTTTAATCTCAATTAATTGATATATCAATAATATATTTTGAATATCAAAATAGACCTACTTTTCCCGTCATTTCGAGGAGCTCTGCTTTTTGCTACAATTTTTATCTGCAATAAATCCATTAAAAGGAATGCAACTTGTATATAAGAACGCTGTACGCGCTCTTTTGAATTATAAAATATATTAAAGATTACCGCACATAGAACGTTATAATATAAATTACTAACATTAAAAGTAAGAAAAAAGTATCGCGTTACAAAGTTTCAGATTTTAACTATGGTTTCAATTCCAGTTTCAATTCAGTTTGAATTTAACAGTGTATAGGGCCCTCTGTTGGATAAAATCTAATTATGGGGGAATGTCATGCGATACTGAAAATTGCATTCTGTTCTGAGCAATCTGGATACGAATGAATATTTTAATTTATCTGGAATAATTGAATATTTTAAAAAATGAAATATTTCTAAGATATTTTTACTAATAAATAATTTGAACCGGAAAGAATTAATACTTCGTTTTGAAACAATTTGAGACTTTGTAAATTTCATTCGTTATCATTTGATTAGGGACGACACTTCAGATGATACTCCCTTTCTAAACTTCCAGACCACACCAGAGAAAAGATGTGTAAGCCTCTATGTCAAATCTGACATCCAACTGGCCCATATACACGACGAATCTATACAAAAATCAGGTTTTGAATCTGGAACACTTCGGCTTAGGAACCGCACTAAAAATGGAAAAATGTTTTGAAATTCGTGATCGAATGTGGGAAACTGTAATTTAAGCTGGTTTTTGTTCATATTTTGGCTATATACCACAGAAAGACATAGAAACGTAACAAATTATTTTAAAAAGTACTTAGTTTCGCTTTGCAACTGTTTAATAACTTGAATATTAACCATGCAGTCAGAAATGTTACATAAACATGATTGAGCATATTTGAGATTGCAGGTTTTATTATGATCAACAGTTACTAGATTGAAGTATCATGTATCGCAACATTTCGCTTTCAGACTTATGACGGGATCACGCATTTCAAACTTCTATTACCGGATCAATGGTATTAGATTCATGAAAATTTATTTTTAATTATTTTGAAGATTTAACACAAATATGATACATAACAATATATTTCGATTAATCACTCTTCTTGCATCTGATTCTTAAAAATTTAAGTGTTAGACTTTGAAGAGCTGTTTATGGAAAAAATCTAATTACAAAATCATCTTTTTGGATCGCTAACGAAGCATTTTTAAGTTATAGTATTGTTTTTTTCAATAATTCTATCGATTTTTTTGATAAAATTACATTGAACTTTGAAGTTTTTGTTTCCCTTGTTTATCAAACTGTATTGTTTTATGCTTTTGTTCTACAAAATATTCCGTTAGTCCTATTGTTCACAAAAACGTTCCAGAGAAATTAAAACCTACGTTTCATCTGCTGTTCACGATCTTTTCGCTGAAAGCACTTTGAAAATTGCGTCTAAAATTCGTTCTTTTTCTTTTTTTTTTTTCTGTTAATAAATGCAACTTGAAATGTAAAATAGGTTAGGTTTTGCTTCAAAGATCCTTTTCTAATGAATTGGGAGAAAATATATACATCTTAATCTACTTTAAATCTTAATTATTTCCTAATTTTTAACTTAATTTAACCCATATTAACTTCGTTATAAAATGGTCTCTTATTTTCTGATCCAATTCCAAATGTTGTATTTAATTAATGCTACATGAGCTCTGTAAAACTGATTTAATCAGCACTTTCACAAGCTCCAAGTGAAGGAATAAAATTCTTTCAAAATATGCCTAACTTCCCTTACGTAAATCGACACGTGTCAAAGAAACTCCTATCATAATCTCACAGTATAAAACCACTGGGAAAAATATTTCGCTCTCTTTTGCTCTTGTGTTGCGCTCTAGATTGACATATTTCGTCGCTTCTTTCTTGTACATATTATGCCTCCAGAGATGGAATAAAACGAAGTTTAAAAATTCAAATATGTCTTCTCTCTTCGGCCACGAAACCGCTTCATATATATATTACTTACAAGCACTTGCTCTTTCAATGAATTAAGAAAGCAACAATGAAGTCAATTAATTTTCACATGGAAACAGAAAAATTTTGTTGAAAGTAAAATTTTGGCTTCGGAGTCGGAGGACTCCATGTTCATATACGATTCCACCAATCATCCGCGTTCTATTGCGCGCTAAATTTGAGATCGACAGTCCAATGCTGTTGTGACGTACAAGATCAGAGAATGGATGGAGGGGGAAATATCTTCCCTGTCATCAAACCACGAATCGGACTTTACAAAGTTTTTTCCCAAAATAACCCACGTATTACCTCAAAACGGATGTTAATATAATCAAACTGTCATGCCCTTATAACAAGCATCAAATGTGCAGCCCAACAGATATTATAGAGATCTGTTGTCCTTGTTGAAGGGGGAAAAAAGGAGGTGACCATAACGCAACATAAGGCGACGACCAGATGACATAAGCACTTATGTCATGTGATGTCATATGAATTAACAGCTCATATTTATTTTAAATTATATATCGTGATACTTATCACACTGATGATAGTATATAGTAAAAAAAGAAATATATGTTAATTCCCCCACATTTACTAAATGAATTTTCAAAATAAGCGAATTAGTATCTCCATCAACAATGTATTAAAATTGATAGAATTCCTGTTTGAATCTTCCTCTTGTAATGTTTGTTGAAAGAATTGGTTCGATAAGAGATTATTCTTGCCACATGTTAGATTTACCCTTTTCAAACATATTATAATATTTGTGTAATTTTTAACAACTTTCGACTTTTTATGTATTTATACACAAATTATTTGATATAATCACAAATTAAAAAATGGTATAAAGTAATATTTTTTATAAAAACTTCAATCTTTATTTATTAGCTCATTTTAAGATTTTATTTAGATAGCATTATGCCGTAGATTTTGTAAACTTCATTTCCATTAAGAAAATTACAGTTTCAGTATCTTTTAACCTTAAATTAAGACTACTCATATTTTCCTTCGTTTTATCTCGGCGATTTATTTTGAAGTGCTCACTTTGTTTTTTTGTGCTTAAGACAGATCCTAAATTTGAAGTGAAATTATTTTTATTTTCTAGATAATTATTCACCATGACATTTCGTCATTGCATGATCGTTTTCCAACTAGCATGCTACCGAAGGAATATGGTGGAACCATTCCAGTGAGAGAAATGACAGGTGAGATTCACAGGTCGATCCAAATAAATTTTTAATGTGAATTGCTGTCACATTAGAATTGAAATTAGTCAGAATCGGATTACGAGTATAGGAATGCATTCATATACTCATTTAGAATATACGAATGTTAAAATTTAGTAGGTAAAGTTTGGCGAAACTATTATACAAGCTGTATATTTAGCAGAAAACATGGATGTACATATTACATGAGTTGGCGAAAATATACTGGCATGTGCAATATGCATTTAAATTTTCGTTGGATTGGATACAGGCAGCGCGCATTAATTCTTGAATTAGCCACCTCTGCACTTAGCGATTATGTTTAAGCAGAAATACTTCAAAAATAAGTTCATATAATAATGCACATCGATTGATATTGTACACATTTCTTGTCGATGTTCTTATTTCTCTGATATGTTATTTTAGATCATGCAACTTTAGTTATTTTTACTTTATAACACAATAGATATATTTTTAACACTAAAGCTACCACGAGCGGGTCATTTGACCCGCTTCCAATGGCAATTCCAATGTATCGGTGAAATGCCGGTAGGTTTAGTGTTAAAGGACAATAAATTTTTAGGGTTGTTTTTTTAATGTTTTTAAAGGTCTGAAATAGTACATATAAATTATTTTGATGTTTTACTTTTCATTTTTTTTCACTACAAAGAATTCGAAACGAAGTAAGTTTGTTATATTTTCGGCATCCATAGGGTTTGCATTAAATGTCTAAACATTAGGTAAGTAATTTCAATTTCATTTTCTTTGCCAGCGTTTTCTATCAGTGTAAGGCATTTTTCAAATGTTTTAGTCAAGAGAGCATTCGGTAAGTTGAGAATATTTGATAAAAAGATGGAAGAAAACACTTTTTTAGTCGAAATTAAGGTAATTACTATAAATATTAAATTTATACTTTATGTTTGATTTTATTAAAATAAGTTATGTACCTGTCAACTTTTGAAAGTGTGAGATGGGTGATAATATTTGGCACAGATTGAAAAATGGTAATTCATTTATTCTGTGAAAAAAGTGAAATCTTATTCATTTACGTTTATCCGTTTTAATAAGCGAGAGTACAGTGCACGTTGTCTCGTGATCTAATTGCTTTATCTATGCTTAAATGAAGAAATCTATTGGGTTGAGGTTGGTAAACTTAAGATTTATGCATATTCGACCATTCCTCGTATGTAAACTGACGAATCCCACACACATTAGGTGTATGAGAATACAATATTTTCCCAGTAACAGGCTTTCGATTCTACCATTTTCACGGTATCCGTTTCAGAACGATAGTCGTCAGAATTGTAGGAATTGTTTACGTGTTTTTCATGATGTCTTCTTACATTCTGGATTCATTGGGGCCATTGACTAAATGGCAAAAAAAAAAAAAATGCCTTGCTGGGTTTCTGCTTTTTTCTTTTTATTGCAATAGTTTACAGAAATCATGTATATAAAGTAATAAAATAAACACCACAACTATTTACTAGATTAAAGCATATTCCTACAAAAATTAAATACAATACGCTCCCGAGTATCCGACCTGATGTTGCGGAAGGGCAGGGCGTATAATAAAAAAATCCGGATAGGCTGGAGTTCATAGAACTCATTTTTTTGCCCACCAATAAGAGAAGTTTTTATACAAAACTCTTAAGCGTTCATGCCGCAAAAATAAAGCTTCCTCAACTTCTTTGAGTTAATCTTTCAACAACAGATTTTCTTACTTTTATTTCATTTCTACTAGTTTATGCAAGACACACCACTTTTCAATTTCTGCTCGATTTTATTTCCAGTTCCCCCCCCCCACGCTGCACTTTTTCCAACTCCTAACTTCGGAGTTATATTTTTTGCTGCTAAACCAGAATTTAGTCGCTGTATAGCGCGTAATTTCGCTTCCTTAGTCACTACAAATTTTTTCGTTTATCATCCATTTTGAAATCTTCACTGTGGTACACTTATAAAAACATTAAGCATACCTCTAGAACAATTTACGAATACTGTGCAGTTATAATCAGGAACAGCGACAACAATTCAGATCCGTTACACACATACGAAACAATGAATTTCGAGTAGAACGACGCTCTTTTCTTTTCACAGCTTGTATTTTGCCCACGACACGTAGGGGGATCGTAGCAGACGCCCGCTTCCAAAGCCTTGGCAACGTTGCCAATTCAAGCATTGCCTTACTCATTTAATTACGATAAAAGAAAACTAGGCCGGGTAGTCGCGAACCGGATACTCGGGGGTGTATTATATATGGTTTTGTTCTTAAACAAAATTTGATTTATAATAACAAGAATATATTCAATTAAGAAATATTTTTAGTAAGTGTTTTCTAAGTAATGCAGCTTCAATGAATATCTTTCTTTCTTCAGCGAGGTGGATTGAAATCTTGGATTCCAAGCGAGATCAAATTTTAGCTCTGGATGAAATGAAGGTGGATGAATCAAAGAGACCCAAGGAAAAACAACCGGGAAGAATCATCCCACGTTTGGTGAATAGTTTGAGTAGGATGGAGTTATACTGATATTCATATTTTTTTTTATCATCCATTTTTGATGCATCTGATTATGTAGTATTATATCCCGTTGTCTATTTATTATGTTACTAAGTGGTTGTTTTTTGAGATTTTGGTGTATACAATGATAAGATTCCATATTTTGTAATAAAGTATATTTGAATTAATAAATATAATTTGCTTTGTCGTATTTTTTTTTTTTTTCCTATGCATCACTTGCGCATCAAAAAGAAAATCTACAAAACTATTTCTCATCAAGCAGTTTCCCATTTTTCACAATTAAAATGTCATAATTAAATGATAAAGTGCCTTATAGTCTATTTTGCAGATATATTTCACTTATAGGTTGTTTCGTTTTGTCGTAAATAAATTTTTCTATGAAAAAAAAATAAAGGTAAATGAATCAGTTGGAAATAATTAAAAATGTAATACTTGGAGTAATTTTTTTAAATAATTTAACTTCTTAAGTAGTTTTGTGCATTTTATTGTAATGACTGTGTTACTTCATTAAGATTTCTTCCGTTCAAGAATTCTTCAACATTTTAAAAATTCTTTTTTATATTAAGGCTTATTGGGTTTTCTCAACGAATAAAGTCCAATTTTTTATAAAATATGAATGTTTCTCAAAGAATAGCATTTCATGAATCAGTTTAACAAAATTTAAATACGTCCGCATTACCACATTTAAATCCTTTGAATCCTTTTACTTACGGCATTTAAGTCCTTTTGAAAGTGAAACTGAAAACTGTTTTTTTAAGATGAGAATTTATTTAATAACTCTTTGAGATGCTCCATAAACTATAAAAAAAATATTCTTTAATACATATAAGGCTTCAATGCTGAAGGATTCGATTTTCTCTAGTCATATCTTTAAAAAACATGTTTAGTTTTCGTAAAATTTCAGTAATTCAGATTTATGACTTCAATTTCAAGTTCAGATTTGCTCAAGTTGTGAGAAAATTAAAGACATAGATAGTACAATGAACAGAATATCATAAGGCTTCTATAATATTATGAGCTATATGACAATAAAAATTTGAAATTTAAAATAATTTTGTTGAAGAAGCTTTAAAAGACCAAGATACATAAATTTAACTAAGCATTTTATTGATCATTAATCCTGGCAAACTAGCTGGTCTCCAAAGGCGGCTAGTATACAATAAAAAGTTTCATTCTTTTATATCTAAAACTGACTGAATAATAGTTTAAAGTGAACAAAAACTATTATTGCCCGTATACAAAACTATTTCAGGGAATAATTATTTAATTTTAAAAAAATGTGTGAACGAAATTAAAAATGTCACAGCGATTTTATTCGTTGGATTAAATATTGAAAAAAAAAACTTAAAACAGATATTCAGCTCATCGTAAATAAATAACAGTAAAATACAATTTGTGCAGTAAACAGCACGATGAAAAAAAAACTAAATCGTATCGTTACAGAATGAAATATTGTTTCAAATATGATAATAATAAGTATTTTCATTCACTGTAAATGAAAGGAGCTTTAGCAAAATATTAGCTGGAAATGTTATTCGATTGAAATACAGAAACATACTTATTGCACAAATTCTTCTTGCACACTATATAACATCTTTGAGGAAATAAATATGAATGACATACTAAATCTGATATATTGGAATTTCTTAGGAGGACTTCATTTTTAAATAACCTTAAAAGAAATAATTTAGTCGACTTAAATTTGGCAATCGAGAGGTCGTCTCGCATGAACCAATGATGTTATTTTCAAATGTATTGCTCATGAAAGTACATAATTGAGGAGATTTCCGAGCGAAATCCTCATCATGATGAACTCACAATCTTAGCAAATCCCACAGCGAAACAAATTCTTCCAAATGACAAAGTAAAATGGTCTGGATAAAATAGCCGCATATTTAACTCTTTGCACTCGGATAATGCATGTCACTTACCATTCAAGATGGTGCATCATTTTGACGATTTATTTATTTGTTAATTTTTGATTGTTAAAAACTCCTACAGAATGGTAAAGGCATGTAGATTAATTTTTCAAAGAAATTCGACTAAAAACAATTACGTATATTTATTTTTCAGAGCTATAAGCAAATCTTTGTATTAGGTGAATAATTATGCATCGAATTACTTTTCCGAGTGCTAAGGATTAACTGACCTTAAAACAGCATTGGAGAATGGCTGCATTAAAGTACTCTTCCGTATTTCGCAGCAAATATTCAATGACCAACGCACTTAGTGCCTATTTGACTGAATATTGAGAGAAATTTCTAGCGTCCAAAAGTGATTGTTCTTAAATTCCAATCCATAAATATTTTCTCAGTTGAACAAACGTGTATTTTTTCTACAATTTTTATACGTCTTATATTCATTATTTTAAACGGATTATATTTAGTTTAATTTCTGGAGAATGACAAATACTATTGAGGAAATATGCTTTACTTCAAATTCGATATCTTAATATTCTTATGAATATTTCGACTTCATTTTAAGAGTATAGAATTAATAAGTTTATAATTTTTATATTTTATAATGTTTTTTTAATTTTTTATTTGTTTCTCAACAACACAAAACAGATTACAATTTAGAAATCAAATTTTAATAGACTAGAACTTTTTTATATATGTAAGTCTTCGTGTGGCATTCGATTGCGACTCTCGAATTGGAACTATAAAACCATCTCTAATAGTCAAAAATTAGCTATCTGTCCTAAATTAGAGTCACCTAATAGCTAAGAAATACATTTCGCGAGTCAAGTGTCTTCAGATTGATACAATGTGAGAGCGAGGCAATAGCTCAGATTGTTGCTTCTACGAAGCTTAGTCCAAAACTATTAAGTCTATAAATAACACTTTAATCTAACCCTGTATACTTTATTTTATGCTTGTAAAGACGGCATTTAAGTTTTCACCCAATTTTAGATTTATTTCCTTGTGTCCCAGACTTTTGAAATTTAGTGCACTTAAATACCGCCAACGAAAATATATTATTTCAATTTTGCAGAACTTATTTAGCAATTAATTGATTAATTGGATTAAATTAGATTCAGTATTCGTGTCGTCATCTGGCACTAAATTTGAAAAAAAATGAAATTGAACAGTTTAACATTAATTGTAATGAATTATGAAGCAAAAAATAATTTTTAAAAAGTCATAGTCTAACAGAACTTAAGAAATGTTGATTAGCAAGGATTCCTGCAGCTCTATTTTAAATGCTTCAAAATCATCTTTATACCTTTGAAAGTGATAATGTTTACAAACACTTGAAAATATTTTAACTCACACCTTTTTTTAATATTTCTTTTTTTCCTTCAATTTTCAAATCGAAAACGTCCTTTCGATACAAATATTTCTTTTATCAGCGGCAAAATCCAGTTCTTTTTGGTTTGGGTTATTCAATGTGGGCTGATTCCAGCTCAGTATCGAAGTTCGAGGATACAAGTAGGTTATCTAATAGATTGCACGTCACGGAATCGTAGTTTCATTCATTTGTTACGTAGACATGCTTATCTCTAAACTGTTGTCATTGTTTCCTCATAGATTAGTAACATAGTTCAATTGGATAGGAAACTACCAGTGAAACGAGATATATTATATACGCCATTTAGCGCACAAATCTTTAGTTCTATCTCTTTGGAAATAACCGACGCATGACGAAAGCAGAATTAAGTGAAAGACAGTTAAATATTAGTTTTCACTTTTTTTTTATCAGAATTTTTACAAGTTGTTTAGTAATTCGCACATATATACTATGCATGCGCTTTGTCGTAATTGCTACTTTTTGCGATGTCTTGTGGTAATGTCTAGAGAGTTCCGATTGCAGCGAAACTCCACCTTTCATAGGGAGTTAAATGCGTCGAGGATCAACAATCCTTCGTTTGGTATGGTGTGGTGTGGTAGTTTGGATGGAGAGCACAGGGTCAGTTGCAGTCTGACCATGGCTCAAAATTATAAGGCCAATCCTCGAGATAATCCTCGTATTGCTTCTAAACGGAACATTAACATAACTGAATAAAACACAATGATTCCTTTTCTGATCAGAAAGAGAACAAATCATGTAAATGGGGATCCAATTATTCCCATATTTTTATTAAAAATCAAACCGTGAATTATTAACCTGATTCTATTATTGACACTTCGTATACGATATCTGTAGATAGAGAATGTACCCCAGCTGGTGTGGTATGGAAGTTTGGAAACTGGCTCATGTGCCATCCTATATTTCTTTCAAAATAGCCCTAGTATAGTCCCAAAAATTAAGTTTTAATCAAACTAAACTATTAGGTGGTAAAGAAAAGTCTTCACAAAAAAAGTACACTCTGTTATGGTATCTGAACTGTCTAATAACCAAACTGCCTTCTTTCATTCTTATATTGCAAATATAGCGTTAAAAAAATGTAAAAGCAATTTATATATATAAAAAGAGCCAGATTTCATTAGTATAGCTTTATTTTCTGTAATCACTTTACTAATGCATAGCTGCTATAAATACGTAAACTACTTGTACTAAACTATGAGTATTTATTTACCGTTATTGCTCATCAAGATTGCAAAAAAACACAGGTAGATATTTTATTGATAATAGCATATTTATTTTGATATAACAAATTTTCTTAGATAATAAACTGATTTTCGCTAGTACACTTTAAATAATTTGTTAATAATCTTTCGTTAACTTATTGCAAAGAAAATTTATAAAAGAAATTAATCTTCAAAAGGATCTATTCTAATAACTTATCATTGAAGCAGAACTCTTGCTGTATAGTTATTCCCAATATGGAAAACGCATGAAAGTTTTTAAAAAAAAACACATATTTGAAAATTTAATTTAGTAAAATGAAATTATGTCGACAAAGAAATATTAAAACAATGATATATTATCTAAATATAAATCAAATTAAATATAAGCTCATAAATACACAGATAAGTTAGTAAATGATTAATAAGAAAGGCAGAGTTGGAAAAAATTCAACTAATAGAAATTTGGAAGAAATATTTAAATTTTTGGTTTCTAAATTTGACATTTTTAAGCACCTAACTCATTTATTTTTATCTGTTATACATTAGAAATGCAGTCAAATTACTCTTAGTTTTCATTTACACTGACTGATTAAAAACTCAATCAGGAGCATAAATGAATTTATTTTTGCAAAAAAAAAAAAAAAAAAAAAATTACGAATCCCTGAAAAAATAATAGGTTCAAGTTTATGTCTTTGGAATAATTGATTATCTCTTGAAAGTAAATGAATAAATATATTTTGAAATAAATCAACTATTATTTTATCCTTAAAAGTAAAAAAGTCAGTTATTTCTGTTAACATATGTCTTAAAAATCTTATTTACATATAGAAATATATGTAAGGCGGTCCCGAAAAATGGAATAAGTATTTATTTCCTTTACCAAAAAGGAAAAATTCATTTTATATATTATTGAATTATTAAAAATTATTTGACAAAAATAATAAGTTTGTTTATAAATTTATTTTCATAACAAATGTGAATTTTGCCATGTAAGAAATTAGTAATCGTATATTTAGTGATTGCCCACAGATTTTAATTTTTTACCGTTTAAATGTTACCTAAATTCATGATATTTTTATAATTGTCAACCCAAAGACAATGAGGACGCCGGCCTCAATTTCATGAAACTTTATATCGATATAATACTAGACATGTCCTTATCTTATATAAATTGTCAACCCAAAGAAACTTCAACTTCATTGTGTTGTGTTGTGACTTATGGCACTTTACAAGCCCGCTGACAGTTATCTGTCAGTGATTTAAGCCGAGTGAGCGTCTCTTGTTTTTTCAGTAGCACCAACTAGGGCCAAGAGTTCGATTTAGCTACTTCCTGCTTCACATTCGTTTGTACAACCCCTTTTCACAATGGGGCACATTCACACACCTCACAGATAGAGCACAGAAGAACAACCATGCCTGAACAGGGACTCGAGCCCGGTACTCCCAGATCATGGGAAAGACGCACTACCCTTATGTCAGGACGCCGGTCTCAACTTCATGAAACTTTATATCGATATAATACTAGACATGTCCTTATCTTATATAAATAAATTTGTTTTTTCTTGCTTTGATAAATCAAATACAGTGAAACCTCTCTGAGCGGCCACTCCTCTGTTACAAAAAAATTTGGCTGTTCAGAGGGGGGGTGGCCACTTTGAAGGGTTTTCGTTATATTTGCAAGGTAATTGCTATAATACGTAATATAAACAAGTTTGACGCATTTAAAATGAAGCTTGAGACTTATCTAAACAGAAAATAGTACTTAATTTAAAGGTTTTTTTTTTTTTACATTTTATTGGAAAACGATATAATTTTACCCTTTTAAGTTCTTATGCTTCTCAGAAACAGTCTTTTTTAAGTTAAACTATTAAATTAAATGACTAACGGATAGTTAAGTTCGAAAGTAGTAAAATAGTACACTGATCCACTGAGAATATTCAAATGTACAAAATTTCAAAACGGTAGAGCAGGTCAAGAAATAAGTAAAGCCTCGAGTACATAGCTTTACCCTTACAAACAAAAACAGTGGAAATAAATCCCGTATATAATCTATATCTATACTTATAATAAAGCTCAATGTGTGTGTGTGTGTGTGTGTGTGTTTGCGCTCTACATGCCAGTCCATTCACCCTACAGCTACCAAATTTGGCACATGTATACCTTGGAGGCCGGGAATGTGCACCTGGGAGTTATTTTTTCAAATTTTTAACTAGAATTTTATTTATTTAAAAATTAAGCGAAATTTTGACGTCTTTCTGCTATAACTTCCGAAAATATTACCGCACAAAAAAGATATTTACATGAAGTTAAAGATCAAAAATTTATCTTTTAAATTATACTAATGTTTTAATATTAAAATTAAATTTCTATTTTTAATGAATTTTTAAATAAATATTTTAACTATGTTTTTCAATAATTTTTTTCGTAAAAAATAAAAATTAAAATTAAGCATGTTTCGCATTCATGAGAAAAAATTGGCTTTCTTCAAAGTGTTGCCATCACATTGATTAAAGCTCCAATTAAAAATAAATTAAATCTTTTTGGAAATGAAATCTGCAAAAATATAATTTTCGGCACATGTTTGTAGGAAATGAAACAAATATGAAATATTTTTTCTAAAAAATAAATTCATGAAAAATTATTTTATGGTCTTTTACACTCTCTATACAGGGTGTTTATTTAGTCCCGGACCCATTTTGATGTTTAATGACTCATAAAATAATGAAGATATAAACTAACTTATGGCATTTATTGATGGAATAACTCATATATTTTCCTTTTCAGGTTTGAATATTTTTACTTTTGTAAATATCGTCTGCGCGTGTGGTTAATTTCAGATAATTTCATTTTCCAGTCTAAATATCTGTACTTTTCTAAATATCATCTGCTTATTAATTGCATTTTTCTCTCTTTTGTTTTTGGCAACTATTGAAATGTTATGTTTACTTTTGATGTGTTTGTTCTATGTAGTACTTTTGTATGTGATGTTTTATTCGAGCGGATATTAAGGAGAATGCATACACCGCAAGAGAAAGCACAGATTTTCTGGTGGTCATAGAGTTAATTTCCAATCAACTAAATCACTGACTTTTAAGAGTTAATTTCCAATCACTTAAACTGACTGATTTATGAAAATTTGAATATCACTATTCAATAAAAAAAGGATAATTTTAGATTTTCCATCGATCGCTTCAAAGAAAATACGCCAATCAACGAGCAGTTTTCTCAAGATTAATTGGCCTTAGATTATGAAAATGTTGAGTTTTTCTAAATTTTTAACATTTAAAACTTCATAAATCAGTCTTAGTTGATCGTGGAAAATAGAAACATTCATTCATTTATTTATTTAAAATTTGGTGTGCCCAGAATATTTCTCAGAATGATACCTTACTGCATTAAATTTAGACTTCATAATTTTTGAAATATATTTATAGGCAGGAACAAAATATTATTATTGATTTCATTTCAATCCTTTTGAAAGCAAAACTAAAAACTGAATTTTATGCTAAATCTCAGAAATTTTTGTTGAATTATTGTTTGAGATATTACATAAATTATGAAAAATATTTTGTAATTAACATAAGACTTAAATACCGAGCGATTCTGTTTGCAATACTCATATTCAACAATAATAATTAATAAATAACAATAAAGATGATAAATAAAACGCTTGGTTTTAATAAAAAATATCTTAATATTAATTGCAATTTCATCATTTACATTTTAAATTAAAGTTGAAGTTTTGCCGGAAATCACAACAAATTAGCAAAATATATATAGTAAATTGAACGAAACGATCTAAACAGTATAAGTTTGGTATGACTATCAAAATTTGAAGATTAAAAATGTTTTGTTTGAGAATCCTTTAAGAGACCAATTACTTAAAATATCTAATTGAAAATTGTAGCGAGCGGTATTACTGGCGAACCGGCTGGTCGCCAAAGGCGGCTAGTACTTATATAAAGCTCAATGTGTGTGTGTGTGTGTGTGTGTGTGTGTGTTGGCGCTCTACAGGCCAGGCCATTTGACCTACAGCTACCAAATTTGGTACATGTATACCTTAGAGGTCGGGAATGTGCACCTGGGGTCCCTTTTTCTGAATTTTTTGTTAGAATTTTAATTATTAATTAAAAACTAATTTTCCCGTCAAAAAATATTCCATCTTCCCCACCGCCAAATGAGTAAGACTTCAGTTTTTTTTTCCCCAACAGTAATGAGGCTAGGGTTAACATTTTTCGACCGATTATTTCAAACGATTCTGTTTATTTTCTTAATATTTTATGGATTTAAAATTAAACATTGTTAATTAATCGATCTTTCAGATTCATTCTGAAGTACTTTTGAAATAAAATAACACAGAATAAAGGAAATTAAAAATGTCTAATCTGCATAGCGTTACCCCAACTGGCGTAGAAAAATTCACGCACTTGCGTTACCATAACTGGCGTTGAAAATTCACGCATGCGCATTGTGTTCTGATTGTTGACAATATTATCAACGGATGATTCTTGATTTAAATTATTTTTAGGTTAGTTGCATGCTTTTGTAATTAAATTGTTTTTATGTTAGTTATATATTTTTTGTATATGCTTACAGTTTTAAGTACATCATTTTTTAAGTAGTTTTTTTAAACCTGTTTTCGACCGATTATTTTAAACGATTCATTTTATTTTCTTAGTGTTTGATGCATTTAAAATCAAACATTGTTAATTAATCGATCTGTTCATCATGAATCTGAGAAAATTTTGTTGACAAATTCTTGAGATATTACATAAATTAAGAAAGATATTCTTTAGTGCCCATAAAATTTAAACACTCAGTGACTCTGTTATCAGTAATCATATTATAAAAAAATGCTTTGTTTCAGTAAAAAGTATTATATTAATTGCTGATTAATTCTTTCCACTTTAATTTAAAGCATAAATTCTACGGGAGCTAACAGAAAATTAGAGAGATACATATTACGTTATGACTGAAGGCCTTTATAATATTATGAGTAAATTACATGAGTATCAAAATGTGAAGTTTTAAAATATTTTGATGAAGAATCTATTAAAGTATGAATTGCAAAAAATATTTAATTATTAAAATTTAAACGAACATTAAGATTGGCGAACCAGCTGGTCGCCAAAGGCAGCTAGTGATACATAAGGAAGGTAAAAAGGCACTCAGTTATTAAAATGAAGAGTAATAACAAATTATTATTCATTATCATACGTGACCTATCAGGGAAGAGCATGAACATATAAATTTCGCTACCGTTCATCGCCTTCAAAAACAAATTTCCCACTCAAGATGGATTTTTCAGGATAATGTCTTTTGCGTGATATGTTGGGATATACAAGATTATTGACTATTTTTTATTTTTATTTTGTGGAGTACCCAATTATCCGCATATATTTATTACATTAGTGTCATATGATATTAGAATGTCACTGATGAAATTTTTTAAATATGTAATGCTTATTCACAGTCTTTTCAAGAGATATCTAGAAGATTGATATATTGCCAGATTATACCCAAGTTTTATGTTTCTTTATTTAGTCTTATTGTGAAATATAAAAATCGTTGGGACTATAAGATTGCCCTGAAAACAGCTGCTTCCTCCGCAAATATGACTTTTTCACCGATATTATGTTTATATTAGAGGAAAATATCCGATACTAGGAAAATTCCGAGTGGTATAAATAGATACTTTATACACTCCAAAAATAGTCTGTACATAAAAAATATGATAAAGAATCTTACTAGAAGCATGCATATATTAATTATGTACGCAAGTCTTCAGATTTATTAAAATTCATTCAATCTTTTACGAATATTGCTGAAAGACAAACACGGTTGTATTTGTTAAAGCGAGCAAAGACAACGAAAATGTAAAAATAGCAAATTTCTGTTATAACAGCCATATCTGTAAATATCCGAAAAAGGTACTTCGCTAAAGTAAACTTTATGTCGAACGTATGTGACAATAAATCAGTCATAAACTATAAATATAATAGCAAACAAAACACTTATACATTTATGTCGCTATATGACTTCTAGTGCTGAATAATACAGTTTTAAAATACGGATGTCGTTAAAATAATTTAGTTACGAATTTTAAACAATTAAATAAGAAATTAGAAGTTTATTTTACTCAAAAAGAAATGACCCTTAAAGTAAATTGATTGCAGCATTATTTATTATGTTAAATCACAATAAGTTATACAAATCTATATGTTTAAAATAGTAAGGATAACCAAAGAACCAATAGCCCTGCCGGAACCACTGAATCGATTTCAATAATTTTGGTCTCGTATGAAAGCTCATGACCCTTAGATATGTCATCAAAGATCACCTACTCTTTTCCTCACTTCATTTTTGAGATAAATCGGAAAATCGAAACTGCGTAATGTATTCTCTATGGAGAAATCTTGTGATAGAGTTCGCAACCTCAAACCACTAAACCGATTTCGATAAAAATTTCATGTGAAAACTTATGATCCCTAGATGTGTAAAAATTGGCTAAATCGATATATTAGGTATTTTATTTAGTGGCGTTGATAGATTCATTCTGTCAGGGTTTCCCCTCTCGGAGAATGTACAGAAAAGTATTATTTTGAAATATATCTCGGAAATAGAATGGTGGTGAGAGAAGGGCGATTTTGATTTCATATGAAATTCATTTGATCTTTATGTGCTCATTTATGATACTTTCATATGGAATAAAAATTGGCAAACGTCGTATAGTGTTGGATTGGAAAGGTTCTTTGGGTTTTGTCAATTATTTTAGATATAAAGATGATGGATGAACAGCTAGTCGCCAAAGGCTGCTAGTTTCAGATTAAAGTTCATAGAACTGAAATGATCATGAGAAATGTTCAAATAATCTAAACATTATGGAAAATTGAATCGTTTGGGGAGAACTTATTAGTTTTTAATTTATATCTTTTAAAAAACCATCAATAATAAATCATAATAAAATTTCAGCCATTTTAATTCTTTACTATATTTAGAGGAAAAAACATTTTTAAAATATAAAAGTATAAATTCCTTTATCTTTACCAAAACGTTCATGACTTTACCAAACGTTCACATTTCACTCTTTAGAATATTTAAATATCGGTTGATAGTAGTTGAATTCGTGTATTTTGATTATAACTCCAAAAAAAAAAAATGCACCAAGGTAAAAAAAAAAAAAAAAAAAAAAAAAAGTCAGTGATTTGAACTGAAACCTTTTTAAAAATCTTATTTAGATAAGGAAATATATAATGGAAGTCCACAATAGGCAATAAATTAAAATAAATAAAATAAGGTAGGCAAATACGGCAATAAGGTAGGAAATAAAAAATAAAGTAGAAATAAAAAGGTAGGTTAAATTAGGTAAGGTAGGCAATTGTACGAGAATATTTTATTTCTGTAAAGTTTGATAGTAAAAAATGCAAACAATTTTATGTGCAGATCCCATAATGAAAAAGTATAAATAAGTAGATTGTTTCTCTTACGCTTATCTATAAGCAAGGAAAGTTTTATGTTTCGCTCTGAAAAATTTGTTAAGATATTAAAAGGCAAATTTATTAAACCACTTTTTCATGCCTCCAACTAGTGTGTGAGGACTTTCGTTGTACTTTTGAGAGATAGCACATATACCTAAAAAAATCAATAAAAGAGTGGGATCAGAAAATAAAAATACATTTTATTAATTCTTATTAAAACTTATAAATGGTAAAAGAGCATATTAATTTGAAGTGTTCAAAATGTATACTCTCGAAACGTTTACAAAGTTGCATTCTTCCAAGAATACATGCCTAGACGCAGTCCATTTTATCACTTGTGATATCAAGACAAGCTTTCGGGATTCGTAGTCAAAATATGATGTATCAACAGGAGACGTGTTAGTCACACAAGAATGTAAGCGCATCCTTAAATAGAAATCAAGAGGAGTCAAGTTAAGTGATCTTGGAGGAAATTTAACAGATCCTTGTAAACTAATCCATCTGTCAGAGAATTCTGCTTTCAAACGATGTATTATAGGTAACGCGTGATGAGGAGAAGCACCGTTTAATTACGATCACACGTGTAGATATAATGCAAAAGGTAGCTAATTAATTCAGATATAACGCCATCCAAAACTAAATGAACATGTTGTTGTTGTTTCTGATCCCAGGTGGTATAGCTGAGCTATACCACTTCCATGAAACCAAAGATCTCCAAGTCCAAATACAATAGCGGATCCCTTAAAATCTCAAAAATAGTAAAATTTAAACATTTAAGAATATGATTGGGAGAGGCTTGATCTGCTTTGCACCAAGGACATTCAGCAAAGATTCTCCGTCCGTGTTGGAAGGTGAAGGATTTGGTGTGTCCACTCAAAAAACGAGAGAGAGCCGTTTGCTGTTTTCTAGAGATATTCAGACGGTGACACCAGTCGGGACTCTTACCAAAGTACCAAGGGTGAGCAGGTAAGACTCTCCAAAGTGCACTCGACTCCATCTTTTTGATAGAGGAGATTTCAAAATAAGTTAGTGTTGCATCACCATGAAATTTTTCAGCTGAAGCAGTCTTAGCTATCTCATTACCATTTAAACCAACATATAAGGGGCCCCACTGAAAGTGTATAGTGTTCTACGGAGAATCTGGCAATTAAGTCTAAGATATAAATGAACATACCAGTCCTCATTCAACGTTCTGTTGTACAAAATAGGGCTATCCAAAGTTTCTGAAAATGCCACACCATACGCTTATAGAAAATTGCTATTGTTGATGAATCTCTCGTGCTCAGAATGGATTTTTAAGTTCCGAAAGTTATCGTTTCGACAATTAATGCTTTTATTTTGATTAAAGTGACATTCGATTCTACATTCCTCTGGAAAGAATGTTGATTCTATCAGAAAGTAGAACCTAGTTGCAAAACTAGACGTATGTTATGATCAGTTAGTCCACAATTGATGTATGGATATCGGTTACTATGTTGAAATGTTCTTTGTACTGTCGCTTTGAAAATGTTGAGTTTTGAACTGAATGTTCGTACTCTAGTATACCAGTAACTTGAAAAATAAACTAAAATATCAGTTTTGTATCACTTGTATAAAGCTTCTTCCTCCCCTTTCCGCTTGGGAGAATTAAGAAGAGTCGTTCTGTAAATAGACTTTCTGGAAGGATACCGAGAGTTCGGAAAAATCGTTTATTATCTTCTGCATTATGGTCAAACATAATGGGATCAACAGTATTTCAAAATATTCCTTGTTACTGAAATATGTCATCATTTAAGAAAGATCAATATCACTTACATAATTATTTGCGAAGAATTTTATTTTCTTGCTCGGTATTGCAATATTTCTCTTAGATATGCTAATTGCTCAATATCTCAAATTTCTCTTCTCATCTTTACAAAATCGAAATTTCAGCTTTCAATCAAACAAACCGAACGATAGTACGCATGATTAGCTACTTTCTTTCAAATCAAGGTGATTGAATGATGCACTACTAGAAAATATGTACATATGATTGTTTTATTTTTCTACTGAATAAGATTGAATTTCTAAGACAAATATCTTCATCTAAATTAGGATAAGCTTTTCTAAATTTAAAAATAAACATATCTCTGCAACTTTTGTAAATAAAGTAGTGAAATTTTTCATGTATTTAGATCAATACAGGAGATGCCTTTTATTTACTTGTTGTTGATCTACAAATCTTTAATAATAAAGCTTTTGTATGAAATGTATTAAGGGTATTTCAGTTATCCTTACTTCTTCAAAAGAAACTAAGTAAACTCTAAGTATTCGAAGTATGTAAAATTTAAACGGCAATTTTAAAAGCCAGAATTCAAAAACACTAAAGAAAATTTTTGATAACCATATTTTAGCATTCAAATAAGATAATATTGCAGTATTTAGTCTTAAATTGACATTAATACACTGAATAAATTTTTAATCCTTTACAAACTTTAAGTAATTATTCGGTATCTACCCAACAGCCACTAAGCTAGCATGTTCAGTCAATGGCGTAACTAGGATAGGATATGCAAAGCAAATGCCCAGGGCACCATTATCAGGGGGCATAAAATTGAGAAGTCAGTTAGTTGCACATATGAGATACCTACATTTTTCTAAACTCTTATTCCGAATTCTTAAAAATGAAGATGCTTCCAATCATATGTGGAAAAACATAAATCCTTTTTTGAATTTGGGACCGATTCACGCACCATTTCCTGAGACAAAATAATAAATAACTTTATATGAAAGGGATATGATGACCAATATCAAATTTATTTATGAGAAAGCTTCTTAAGGCATTTTTCAAAAGTTTTTATATCACTGATGAAGGTATATTTGATAATCCTTAAGTGTTTTTAGAAAAGAGGAATTAATATACCGATTAATTCCAGAAATTACCTCAGGTTTCTTCATGATATACATGGAGATATGTTATAACTTCCATGTTCATACTAGCTGGATATCGACTTCTTCTGAAGTTCGTGATAAATAATTAAGAATTAAGTGTTACTCTTATTGTAGTGAATGCATGCAACTCAACTAAAAAAAAAGGCAATGAAAATCCCTATCAAAGAAATCTTAATTCGTGATCTTGTATTTGTAAATTTTCTTTGAGCCTAGTGTTATGCCATTTAAAAAAAAATACTCTTTATTAATTTCTTTTCTATCAAATCGTCGTTTTCTATGTCAAAAAGAATTATCAGTTTCATTAAATGCCCCAATCTGTTATGAGAATTGTTTTGCAACAATTTTTCCTGCTTTGTTGAAAAACGGTTGTCATAATATTTCCTAGTACAAAGACAAAGAAAAATCACAGAAGGAAATTTTACGTTTCTCGTGTTAACGAGGCACGCATCAAATGCGGGCTTTTCACTCATTGTTGCGATATCACTAGATAACGTCATTATGTTAAAAATAGTAACTACATGCAAGATAATTGACAATATTTGATTGCAGAATTTATCTGAAATATTTTTTTTTCAATTTAATGAAACGTTTACAAATAAAACTACTCATATTTTCAAACAGAGAATTCACTGATCAGATAAATTCACTTCAACCGGTTATTCAATTTTCTTTATTTTTATTTTGAAAGGACTTAAGTAGCAAATTATTTCTTCAAATGCGCTGAAAATATGAACTTAAACTCAAAAATATGCTATGTAAAGTGAATATGAGTGGAATTAATTCTTGGCTCAATTTGTCTGTAGCACGGAAGCAATACATTTTCTGCATTTTCTTCATATCTGAATTTGCGATTT
The DNA here is from genome assembly GCA_026543865.1 of Argiope aurantia. Taxonomy (NCBI): domain Eukaryota; kingdom Metazoa; phylum Arthropoda; class Arachnida; order Araneae; family Araneidae; genus Argiope; species Argiope aurantia. Next base: position 328,340 of record JAPMOR010103087.1, read on the forward strand.
AAAAACATGAATAAGCAAGAGATTAAATTAAAGATTTTTGAGATATATTTGGTTTAAAACAGCACTTCTACTTTTGTTATATATCATAGCATTTATTCATTACTGAAGGTTGTATGCAGATCATTATTTTAGTTGAGCTGAATGCAAATTCAATGAATAATTAATTAATAGTTTTTATAGCTGCATAATCTAAGCTTCCAGTTCAAAAGTCTGCTCTGATGTGTTATAGCCTGGATCATATTAATAGATATCTATTATTTAGCACTTCTAGAAGAATAAAATGATAGAGTTTATAAACTGATTTTTATTATAATGTAATTAAAGTGAGGCCTACTACATAAAAATATTAATTTAAAAATATCTACCATTATTTCCGTTTGCTTCATTTCAAATAAGTGAAAAAAATGTAAAATATGAAGATTATCATGAAAAATATGCAAATTACCACCATTAATACACATGGAATATAATTTTAAAACTGTATTTTTATGTAGGCTAAAATAATCTAAAATTAAGATTACCGTTGTGTTATATACATGATCAAAACTTTTGTATTTTTCTTATTGTTACGCTCATTGATATGGATAATTTAAAAAAATAATCTCTATAAGTTTATAGGTAAAATAGATTTTTTTCCCCGTATCTAGCAAAAATGTCCAACTATTCGTTTGCTATCAATCGGGAGACAGCAAAATAAATACTTTAGATTGCCAGAAACTTCCATAATTATTTTTTCAAAACTAAAACAGAACAAATATGACACACAAATATATAGGATCAAAGCTAGTTTGGATTGCCACTGGTTGTTACAAACGCCAAAAGATACAAAAATTCGAACAAACAAAATATAAAAATTGATATGCGATTTTGGCTGTAAATGATTGTTAACTGCAAGATACTGAGAAAGATTGCTTTCATAGTTTGCCATCTTGATTCAGCATTTTTCGAAATTAAGATATCATTACGATAAAATATATCTTGATATTTGGCATCAAATCAGTCCTGGTCTGAAAAATCCAAAGTCATAACTGAACCATACAGACCTCTAAATGATCATATTACCGCATTGAAGAAAGACAGTCGATTCTCCATGGCCAAATGGTCATGGCACTGGTATCATGATCGAGAGACCTGGGTTCGAATCCCACTAGAGACAATGCAATTAATAGTATATGTAAATACTTAACTCCTTGATTTTATGTTTTCCTTTATTTCATGTTCCAGAAGATACTGGACATTTCTTTAGTTGACCAGACAAGTGTTCTGGACTTTTCTTACTGTCTCCAGAAGAGTATTCTGGAACTTTCTCAGCTTGAATAAAAGCAGATTTATCAGTTACTGTATTCTCAGTTCTGAGTTCAGTTTATAAATTGGTTTAGCTCTACTTCTTGTGTGTGTCATTAAGTTCTATACTAAAGTATCTACGTGACAATATGGTTGACTGTTCAAGGAGAATACCAATGTTATCTAGATATTATCAAGCCTCGTATCTCTGGAAGTTATTGTATTTGATTGCAGTGACGCAAGTTGGTAATCTCATTAAAGTTATTCCTCTACTCTTAATTGCAAAGATAATTAATCCCTTTTCCTCTGTGAAAAAAATGATATCAAAATATAGGTTGCCCCGAATGACTTAGTCTTATAAGCAAACATTGAACGCTCTCAACAATGAATTATAAATAATCAAAGAATTGAATATCAAAATTCATTCGCTATCGCATGGTCTTGAACAATACCGTCATTGTTTGGCAAAGTAAATTAATGAATTTCCAAATGAGTTCTAGAAAGATTCCAGGGTTTCTTCAACAATCAGTCGCGAAATTGTAGTGAAATCTTGTAAAAAACGTTGGTAACATGAAAGCTGTTGTAGGTCTTCTTTCCCAAATATTTCCACACTCGCAATCAAAATTGATTAAAATCATTTAAATTTGAAAGATTTTATTAAAATATCCCAAACAACAATTTTATTTTAATTTCACTTCGATTATTATTAATTAATATTTCATTTTTTTTTTAAATTTGCATTCAACAACGGTGCCGTGATAAAATTTTTCCAACGAAAATAGGATTACAGAATTTATTCCATAAAAATGCTTCATGAATCTGACACTTTTATTACCCGTGACTTATACATTAAGTAAAGTATGACAAATATTATGTGACTAAGTTCACTGATCCTTATATATGAAAAGACTTTTCAATCAGTTATCGCTTCACTTTATAAATAAAGAGTCTGAGTAACAAAAAATTGAGCAAATAAAATCTATCAGCTGTCAAGTTAACAAAAAAAATGATTCTAACTATTGTATAATGCATATAAAGTTATAAAATAGCTTCAATGTGTTGCGCTGTGCATAAGATAATTCGACATTAACGATAAGTTTTTGAGCTCACATTAAGTGCTAAATAAAGTCAACACCTTGGAACTAAAAAAAAATTCGATTCTTGTCTTGAAACAAAAACTACCATTCATCGTAATTCCTGCATAATTTTATTAAAATATCAAATTTATCCGACCTGTAATATAGGATTAAACTGACAATGTGCTGGAATGAGAACATTTTCCAGCAGAGATTATAATGCTTTTAAAGAAATAGACAATAAAATTTCTACAATATCTCCTTAAAACAACTCAATCATTTTCTAATTCTAACCTCCGAAAATATGAACAGTATTTCAAATAATAAAGATAATAAGTCTCTATTGGGGGGTGGGAGTTAAATATTAAAGTCACAAGCATTTAAGTTTTATATTTTAATTCTAAAAATTCATATTTTTTATATTGTTTAATCGCGTCATGATATTACGCAAAAATTATTAATTTTAGTATAACTTGAAATTACAAAAATACTTAAAAAATATTTTTTAATATTTTTATTATATTCATGTTTTAAACTACATTACACATTATATTAATGTTTGAACTGAGATAAACAAAATATTTACTTCTAAATATGCTTTGCTCCATTGTTGATGTTTTATTATTTCACGATTTAAATACTTAGTTGAAATAATTATCAATGCAAAAAAATTATTATGAAGCGACACCCTACTTACCCTTCAATTCCACCTCAATCAACTGCATATAGCAAAAATTATATAAAAAATTTGTAAAGTATGCGATAAAAAATTAATGAAATTTTCATTAAGTTCTTTTTTAATGGAGATATTCGTACCGCATTTTGAGTTTGTTAAATTCTAATAAAAAAATGTTCAGTAAGAGAATTTAAATTTTAACTTATTAAAAACACGAGACAAAATTTCTTAACTGCAGTCTTCCTTTCAAGCTAAATTTTTGTACAGAAAATTGAATTTTGATTTATTAGATGATCATGAAACAAGTGACGCAGCGACGGAGATGTACATAAGTGGCATTGATGTCTCCGTCGTCACTTTTAATGCACCTTACAGAGAAAAAACTTTAGTGTGCTAAGTTATTCTTTAAAACAAAGTTTGAAGAAATAATAACACGCTGGGAGCCGTTCACACCTGCTAAGCCTTTGAGACAAATGGGGAAAAAAATAGTATATTGTGTCATGGGGAATTGCACGTTAAATCCGTTCTGACCAAATGTCATCCCGCTGGTGTGGTGTGGAGAGGGGGTGCCAGATCAGGTGTCGTCCTCGTCATCTGGCCGCGATTCAAAATTACGAGGTACGTCCCAAAATAGCCCTAGGGTTGCTTCCAACTGGACGTTAATATAACTAAACTAAAACTAAACTAAGCAACTCTATGGAATTTCACAAGATTGACAGAAACTGGAATTACTACCTATTTCGCTTCAAAATAAAATTGGATTCGCTTTGATATGTCAGATTAGCTTCAGATTTCGAAATTGTACGAAATCGGTTGACAAGGGCCGGTAAAAAAAGTATACAGAAAACGCAAGGGTATTCTCAAAGAAATAATTGGGTATAAAAGGGTCTTTGTATTTTCGAAAAGAACTTATACATATAAAATTGGTGATGAAGGTGCATTGCAAATTATAATGATTTCTTTAATTTCTTTTTATTGTAGAAAGTACTATTTTGGCGTGATATGAATTCAGAGTATGCTCAAGCCATGAGCATTATTATTGTTAAAAAGGGCAGCACGTGAAGACATAACGACGCCAAATGAAGGAGAAAAATTTGGCTGACTGACGATATGTGATTAGAACAGGATCCGCGAATTCTAATCATTCTATATCCCTGGGCCTTGTAATGCTGAAAAAGAGGTTTGGCATACATAGAGTTTCTTTTCAATTTTATAATAGCTGAAGGTAAAAGAAATATATTACGAGGACCAAATTTTTCCCCCTAAAATAATTAAAGGTGAAAAATAAAAGGAAAAAGAAAAGGATGCTAATGAAAAGACTGCGAAAGCTAATTATGCTAGATTTTATGAATTAAGATCTTGAACTTGATTTTAGAACAAGAAAAATATTATTCCTTTTATTCATTTCGTATTATATATTTTTTATATTACGTTATTTTACTTTTTTTAACTCATTCAACTTTGATTTCTTTTAAATATCTTTAATATCATTCAATTTAGTTTCTTTTAGAAATAAAATATCCTTCTCGGATAGAGATTTGAATGTCAGTCATCCTAAGCACCCTAGCCTTGGATGTTCATCTAATTTTTTTAAATTAATGCTGCGCTAAAAGATAGGAAAGAAACTGATTAAAGGAAATATAGATTAGACTTAATCCTCATGATTTAATGAAATAGTATTTACACTATCTTACACTCAGCCGGCCCAGTACAGCAATTGTACCATATGGAAATTTTAATAACTGAATGATATGCTAATTAATATACTGCCTATTTGATTATATACTATGATATGCTAATTAATATACTGTATATTTTTACAGAGTAAATTCAATCCTAATACATTAGCGGTGCAAGCATTTGCCCCATTTCCAAACTAAAAAGAATACATTCTATTAGCACATTTATATTGCTTGTAATTTTCAGATTACTGAATGATATGTTAATTTTTTTTTAATTTCATAATCGTAAAATTTCACTTTATGTTGTAGGCAACAAATTAAAAGTAATTCTACAGGTTCACATCTAAGGAATTTATCATACATCATATCATTTTCAATGTTATATTTTAGAATTGAAAATAAAAAAAAGATAGAAATAGAATGATTGATTGATTGACTTTATCAGCTTCCCATCGATAAGGTAATGATGTTGATGTTTTATTACATCAACAAAGATCAAGGCTGTAGATTTCCTCTATTATATTAATTCTTTTCTTTAAAATAAAAGAAGATTAATTATTGTAATGATTTTGATTTGTTCTGCTCTGTTTTCTTAACAGAAGAGTCTTGTTTGATTCTTTTCTAAACTCTGAAACTTGTACAAATTTCCACTAAATATTTTTTATGCAAATTGACTTCCAAAATCTTCTGGTGTCATTCAGTTATTTTATTCAATGTAACACGTAACTTTATCTAAATTAATTTTTAAATAAAAGTGTTAAGTGCTATCTGGAGTTAGAACAGCACATGAAATCTTAATCTCTATTTTAATATAATAAAAATAAACTTTCTCAGAAGTACATAGTAATGTTTTACGTTTGTTATAAATTTGCTACAAAATAGTTTAGTTTTAAAGTTTGTTAAGTAGTGTAAACCCCAGCAAAAATTAAATCGTAACTTATTGAAAGTCTTTATATTGCACTCAATTTTTCTTTCATTTCCTCACATTTATAACACTACTCTTACCGAATGTATAGAGAAGAAACAAAAAACAGTATCTTCATAGATTTTATAGGATGATGAAAATAAGCACGTTCATTCTGTAAACATTATAAACGAGTTTTTTTCCCCTAAAAAATTTACACATTGACTTGTTTCCATTCTATTTCATTTTGGATAAACTTTGCCTTTAAAATGCAAGAAAAAAAAATTGAAGGAATGTGACAATTTAAGTAAACATGACTGATTGGCAATCGGCCAAAAAAAAAAGGCCAATAATTAAATAAATTTAGAGCCTGAATCTTGAGTTACTTTTTAACAGATCAATGCATTATTTCTGCAGTGAACTATGGTTCATATATAATTCATTAATATAATTATGAGCAAAATTATCTTTTTTTAGAAAAAAATCAGTCTTGAATAATATAAGTACAGCTTGATTAAATTATTTATTTACCACATAAAGAAGGAAAGTGTTTTATAAACAAAATTTGAATTCAACAACTGTTAAAATAATAATTTTGATTTAACAATTGGCAGAAAATTAATTTTTTATTACTTTTTCTGCATTTAAACATTCATTTGTATTAATTAATGTAACTTTGTATAAAATCATCACGCAATGTGTGTTTAATAAGCTTATATTATTCTGAATATTTTCTTTCAGAAAACTCATTTATACTGATTTTTCCAAAGAAAAAAAATTATTTTCTATATATGTATTGAAAATAATAGCTTTATTCTATCGTAACTATGACACTTATACGTTTTGTTGAAGTTCAACACAATTCGAAAACGACTACAGCAACCATCGATTTCCTGCCTTTGGCGATAATTCTATCATAAATGGATGAACACATGAAAATGGGCAAAAAAACTAATAAATTAATTAGTTAAATCAAAATAAGAAGAAATGCTTTAAGTTTTTATAACTGTGAAATTTCATTTCAAAATTATAGAAGAATTCAAAATTTAAATTACAAACTGCTAGGAAAAATAGGAATCAGAGGAAATCGTGAAAAAGAAATAATAAGAAAATACTAACTGAAAAATAATTTTTTACTTCTCTGTCAATGATTTTAAAACAACAAATGTGATAATTGGATAAAATTGAATTCTTTACTATCTAAAGAACTGAAAACAATAAAAACAGCAGATAAAAGGAATAAAAGAATTTTTTTTTCATTAATTTATGGCCGTAGATATCTGAAGCATATTCTCAATGAGTTATTTGAATAAGGTAACAATACTTTAAACTTAAAGAGAGATGAGCATCTTTTATGATTACCTTTTTATCGCAAACAAAAAAACATAAAACAGCCTCAGAATTAATTTAGAAACTTAATAGAAATATGAATATTATTATTATGATTGATGTTGAATAATAATATGTTGATGAATAATAATATGATGAATAATAATATGTTGAATATTATTATTATGAAATTTTAAACCAAAAGAACAGAACTGAAAAAAAAATGGTACTTGTAGATATAATCTAGTTTCAATTTGACAGTAACCATGATCAAACAATAATAATCAAAGGTAATCCCATTAATATTTCACTCCATTCACCAAGAGATTATTTTATATCAAACCCACTTAAAAATATTTCTTGCAAATGTTTACATTTCCCGCGTTGTTTATTTTTAAAACAAACAAATGCATCTTTAAAAAAATCTTTCGTTGTTTACGATTTTATTATTTACATTAACGTCAACGCAATACATTTTTGATTGCATTTCAAAAAGTGTTAATGATGGCGGGCGGCTTCAGGGTTTCTTAAAAACATTTTTCATATTTTTCATTTTTTCCCATTTCCAGATTTTGAAGTTTATTTTCAAAAAGGAATGAATCGACATGTAATCGTATGCTGTTTACTAAAAAAAAGAAAAAAAAGAAAAGCAAGCCTACAAGATAAGTAAGTTACCTAACTTGCATTACGCTTAATCATATGATTACGTCAGATTTAAAAACTCGGGAAGGGAAAAAGCGCAAACATGTCAAGTCGTATTTCACAATATAAATAACTTCTTAAATCACAAACAAAAGTATTACTCACTGGAATTTGCTTCTCATCAACCAGAGTTCTGATAAACACGCAGCGCAACCAAAGACAGTTCGTTAAAAGTATGATGAGTCAGGAATTTGTCGTAACAATAGTTGTTGTCCTTTCTTTCCAAATGTAGAGAGGAAGTAAATTCATCAACATACACAAAAGAACACAACAAAATGAAGTTTCAATCAGTTTACAGTTTCAGAACAGTATTAATGATGCAATTCAGTCCGTATTCATGTTTCTAAAGTTTTGACCAAAAGAAGTACAACAAAGCAAACAGTTCAAGCAACAAGAATAAATTTAAATTAAAGAGGCCCATACAGGCCGCTACAGAATGAGGTCTACAGAAAAGTCAGTAGATATTGAAGTGCTTCATTGCTTGTAGATAGACTTAAACGGTTATGAAGAAAATATTATCTTGCTTATTTAACTGAAAGATAATCCACAGCTCGTCCCTATAATAAGAGTACTTTTTCTACGAAAGTATTAGGAATGATGTCGTGAACTTTGTCACAATCATGACAAAGTGGATCATTTCCGAGGCTAAAGTGATTCAAAAGTCCTGGTGTTATAATTGCTTTGCTGATTAGTCTGTACAAAACTACATCTTTCCTCCGATTTTTGGATCAGGTAAAGAATGCATCAATGCTTGGAATATCTCCCAAGGAGATGAAATATATACTGTTTTGATGATTATTAATTGTTACCTGATGCGACGTTTTTTTTTTTTTTTTTTTTTTTGCTTGAAATAATGTTTTTATGAGAGATTCATTCAATTCAAGGTGTACATGCTGTAACTTCTTTGTCTAAATGATCTATTAGCTCGTTCTAGATTACATTCGAGTGACCAGGTATCCACAGGAAAGATATTCTTTAATTTAATTTGGATGAAATGTGTACTTTAAAGGCTATACGTTGTATGACATTTGACGACTGGATGGAGATATTTTACAAGGATGTAAGAGCAGAATAGCAGTCTGCAGTAAAAGTGAAGTTGATTGGATGGGTTCAAAACGTGAATTTTAGCCGAAAAATAGCAAACAAAATGTGTGAAATTAGACTATCCTAAAGTAAACCTCTGCTCAGCGTTTTGGTACTAAAAAAATAGTGCCACCGACAAATCTCGAAAATTCTGGGTTGAAGGAAGTTGGATAACCACTTTGCCATGTTGCCTTTTATACCAAGTTGTAAACATTTAAAAGTAAGGCCATCAGTATTGATAGAATCATATGCACTCTTGATATCAAGATTTACACTAACAAAATATTTTTTTAATTCATTAGCTTTTATGATTTTTATTTGAATATTGTAAATTGCAATTTGGTTATCTATGAAGGGTATGAAACCATACAGGCTATTGTGAAGTTAAATAATAAGTGATGCGCTATGTGAGAATGCGTTCAATAACTTTACAAAAAAACCACGGTTAGGGCGATTGGACGATATAAAGATATTTTGCCGGCGTCCTGGCATAGGGGTAGCGTTTCTTCCCCGTGATCTGGATGTCCTGGGTTCGAGTCCCGGTTCAGGCATGGTTGTTCTTCATTTGTTCTATCTGTGAGATGTGTAAATGTGCCCCTCTGTAAAAAGGGGTTGTGCAAGCGAATGTGATGCGTGAGTAGCTAAGACGTACTCTTGGCCCTAGTTGGCGCTACTAAAACAAGAGACGCTCCCTTGGCTTAAAATCGCTGACTTCGTCAGGAGCTTGTCCATGGCAAGTGCCATCATAAACAACAACAAAGATATTTTGGGTTTGTCTTTGGTTTGGGAATAGGAATGATTAGATTTCCATTGTTTGGGAATTTCAGCAAAATCAAATTGATGCTGAAATAATTTGAAGTTGATCGTTATTGAGATTTTTGAACCAGTGACTGGGATGATGTCAGCTCTAGAAGTAAAGGTTTTAGTTCTATGGATTGCTTTCTAAAGTCCCTAAATTTCAAATTTATTGTTAAGGAAAGAGTTTTTCCAGAAAAAATCTAAGGGTATAGTTTCAATATTTTTAGTTTGATTTATTGTTAAGGAAGGAGTTTTTCCAAAAGAAATCTAAAGGTATAGGTTCAATATTTTTAGTTTGATTATAAAAGTCATTAACAAATCATTCACTTTGGTATGATGGATCACAAATATAACAGTTATTTTGTAAAATAATGTTGTTGTATTTAGAATTCAGATTCATATGATTCGAAAGTTTATTTAAAATAAAAGAAACATTTTTGGATTTCGAGATGTAAATAAATTATTTTATACCGCTATTCTCTTTTCGTCTTTTTTTTTTTTTTTTTTTTTTTTTTTTTTTTATAAAAAATTCACGTATTCTTTTTTTTTTTTTTATCCGATCTGTCACAGAAATTTTTCCGACTTCGTTTTTTTTACATATTTTTTTTTTATAATTGTGGCAAGACAGGTTCCATCAAGAAGGTAAGTTCTATGCAATAAGAATTTAAAGGAAGTATCTTGAATAATTATCTTGTTTGTATTTACCGAGATTTGTTCTGTGGAATATTGGTTGATATTATTAATTACTTTGCTTTTATTGTGCACTTCACAACCATTTATTTGCTTTCAAATTTCGATTGGCGCTTTCTAATACCGATAAGGAAACAAGTATAGGGTTGTGATCGGTATCGAAAGTTGAATCCATCACAAGCAAGTGGTGTGATTATAAATATCAGCCAAACAAAGAATTAGATCTAAGACTGAATGACTGATTAACAACGAAGTTGTTACTTAATATTGATGAACGGATGGTCTTCAAAGAATGGGATGCATATTAAAATCGCCCAAGATGGAAGTAGGCAGGGACAAAGAATAAAAGAACTGTTTTGTTTGATCAATATCGAAACCTTGTGGAGTATATAAATTAATAATATTAAATTTGGGTACTCAGTAATTATATATCGACTGGCAAAAGTTCCAAATTCAAGTCTTCTCTGTTGTTGAGGGGAATTATTCTACCGGACTTGCTTGCAAGACTGCTTATTAGAAGACCATCACCTGATCTATTTTGTCTATGTGTTCGGAAAAATGTCCTGCTCTGAATGGAAGATGTTTTCTATTTTGAAATTCCTCCGGAAAAACCCAAAAGGGAGAGGGAGAAAAATGGAGGACTTGTAAATTAGAGCTTTTCCTCCTTACTTCCCTTACAATTCCATTGTATAAAATGATAAAAATTGACAGTTGATACTAAAAAATTATAGAAACGGAACCCATCTTGAGACTTCTAAAAGATCAAAGGAAAAGGGTTTTTAAAACGAGAGGCAACCAAATTCAAAACCGAAATTTGAAGAAAAAAAAAAAAAACTTACCTCCTCCCCCTTGTTTAGAAGAAACAAGGTAGGAGGGTGTAGAGGGAAGTTTCTTATGTTGGTGTTTGTAGCTTGTTTGGCAAGAAACAAAGCATAAACAAGAAGAAAAAGGGAACAATTTTTTTTTCTTTCGCAGACCAAACTTGAAGGATTACCTGTACCCGTTGCGTAGGAATAACCGTAGGTTGAGGCATAATTTTTGTTACTTTTTTCCTTCAGTTTGGAGATTTGCTTAATTCTCTTTGATTAAACATGTAACAAAATTTTGCAATAGTGTTTCAATAGTTTTTTTTTCTGAAAAATTTCAATAAGCATACTTGTTGTTGACCTAATTTCACTGTGATATTTTTAACAATTACTTCAGCTTTTTGGTTTACAATTTCCTCGACATCATTCACAGACATATTTGTTTTGACTTCATTGGAAAATTTGATTTTAAAGATTGTTGGAAGTGACATCTCGCCTATCTAGTCATTAAATGATTTCGACATTTAAATTCAAGCATTTTTCCTTCTCTGATTAATGGGAACAAGATTTTGATGTCGCTGGGGGAGGACCCAAGCAATTGATGCACTTTTCAGGAACTTGATATCAGCCTTCGTGTGTTTCACAATATATATGAAAGATTTTATTTGTCACAAATTCCAGATGGATTCAAAAAAACTGTTACATGTTATACATTATATTGATTTATCTATAAATTTCTGGATATTTTGATTTGTATACCAAATCTTAATGGACTCTGGAAAGGCAATGTCAAGTATTGCAATGTGAACAAGAGGAAGATTCTCGAGTAGAGTTGGATTTTACAAATATTCTCATTTAAATAATTTCATTGTCGCCATTGCGTGTTATTTTCTCAGCTAATTCTTCAAGAGGAGTTTGAGTGGGAATATCAAAGATCAGGAATCTATCTATCACATTTTCCCAAATAACACAGGTCGAAATGGAGATTTCAAGGATTTTATCCAATAACGCACATGTGGGCTGAGGTCATGAAGATAATCTTTCCTTGTCCTGAAAATTTCATATTCGAAATATTGATGTGCCTATTAATGTATTGTTTAATGTAGGCTTGGATAAGGAATGGATTTGCACGAGGGATTTTGGATATTACATCTCTGTGGTACGTAATTATGTTAATTGCTTCATATTGTCTTTGGTCAGTTCGAATGATAAGTTCATTAATGATGTACCACTCGTAAAAAAGATTTCGCTAGGTTGCAGTTTGATGTTATTCGAACCCTGCATAATTGAGGTAACATTTGCCAAAGAATCCAAAACAGTGCAGGCCGTATAATTCAGTTTATCAGAGTACATCTATACTTATAATAAAGCTCAATGTGTGTGTGTGTGTGTGTGTGTGTGTGTGTGTGTGTGTTGGCGCTCTACAGACCAGACCATTCAACCTACAACTACCAAATTTGGCACGTGTATACCTTGGAGGCCGGGAATGTGCACCTGGGGGTTATTTTTTCGAATTTTCAACTAGAATTTTATTTATTTAAAAATTAAGCGAAATTTTGACGTGTTTCTGCTATAACTTCCGAAAATATTACCGCACAAAAAAGATTTTTACATGAAGTTAAAGATAAAAAATTTATCTTTTAAATGATACTACTGTTTTAATCTTAAAATTAAATTTCTATTTTTAATGAATTTTTAAATAAATATTTTAACTATGTTTTTCAATAATTTTTTTTCGTCAAAAATAAAAATGAGGATTAAGCACGTTTCGCATTCATGAGAAAAAAATAGCTTTTTTCAAAGTGTTGCCATCACATTGATTAAAGCTCTAACTGTAAATAAATTAAATCTTTTTGGAAATGAAATCTGCAAAAATATAATTTTCGCCACGTGTCTGTAGGAAATGAAACAAATATGAAATATTATTTTTTCTTAAAAATAAATTCAAGAAAAATTATTTTATGATCTTTTACACTCTCTATGCAGGGTGTTTATTCAGTCCCGGATCCATTTTGATATTTAATGACTCATAAAATAATGAAGATGTAAACAAACTTATGGCATTTATTGATGGAATAACTCATATATTTTCCTTTTCAGGTTTGAATATTTTTACTTTTGTAAATATCGTCTGCGCGTGTGGTAAATTTCAGATAATTTCATTTTCCAGTCTAAATATCTGTACTTTTCTAAATATCGTCTGCTTATTAATTGCATTTTTCTCTCTTTTGTTTTTGGCAACTATTGAAATGTTATGTTTACTTTTGATGTGTTTGTTCTATTGTAGTACTTTTGTATGTGATGTTTTATTCGATCGGATATTAAGGAGATTGCATACACAACAAGAGAAAGCACAGATTTTATGGTGGTCATAGAGTTAATTTCCAATCAACTAAATCACTGACTTTTAAGAGTTAATTTCAAATCACTTAAACTGACTGATTTATGAAGATTTGAATATCACTATTCAATAAAAAAAGGATAATTTTAGATTTTTCATCGATAGTTTCAAAGAAAATACGCCAATAAGCGCGCAGGTTTCTCAAGATTAATTGGCCTAAGAGTATGAAAATGGTGAGTTTTTCTAAATTTTTAACATTTAAAACTTCATAAATAAGTCTTAGTTGATCGTGGAAAATAGAAACATTCATTCATTTATTTAAAATTTTGTGTGTCCAGAATATTTATCAGAATATGATACATTACTGCATTAAATTTAGACTTCATAATTTTTGAAATATATTTATAGGCCAGAACAAAAAATTATTATTGATTTCATTTCATTCCTTTTGAAAAAAAAACCCCTAAAAACTGAATTTTATGCTGAATCTGAGAAATGTTTGTTGAATTATTCTTTGAGATATTACATAAATTATGAAAACTATTTTGTAGTTCACATATGACTTAAATACCGAGCAATTCTGTTTGCAATACTCATATTCAATAATAATAATAATAAATAAATAAAATAAAACGCTTGATTTTATTAAAAAAATATCTTTATATTAATTGCAATTTCATCATTTCCACTTTAAATTAAAGTTGAAGTTTTACCGGAAATGACAACAAATTAGCAAAATATATATAGTAAATTGAACGAAATGATCTAAACAATATAAGTTTGGTATGACTATCAAAATTTGAAGATTAAAAATGTTTTGTTTGAGAATACTTTAAGAGACCAGTTACTTAAAATATTTAATTGAAAATTGTAGCGAGCGGTAATACTGGCGAACCGGCTGGTCGCCAAAGGCGGCTAGTAGGGAATAAAAGGAAGTAGGGTTTGGTTTAGTTATATTAACGTCCCGATGTAAAGCAACACTAGGGCTATTTTGGGACGGACCTTGTAATTTTGAACCGCAGTCAGATGATGAGGACGACCCCTGAGCTGGCACCCCCCCCCCTCACCACACCACGCCAGCGGAAGGATGTTTGGCATGACGGATTTCACGTGCAACAGACACCCTTACACGACGGTTCTTCGGTGGAATTCTCGAATTGGTGGTCTCGAATTTGAAACCCTGCGGCTCACAAGCCGAGAACTTACCACCAGGCCACCGCGGCCTAAGGAAATTGGGAAAACGCTTCATACGATGGAGGCAAACAAAATAATCAAATTTTTTCTAGACCTCAAATTACCAGTTATAATTTAAAATGTTTATTAATTTTTAAGTTTTTGATAATTAGACTATCACATCTCAAATATATTAGTTTTATTAATTCGATAGTGTATGGTATAATTTCATTGCATCAGTTTTTATAAAAAATGTGAGCACAGATTTTTTTCACAGCCGTTGAGTTTTCACATAGTTAATCCTTTGACAACTATTTTACAAAATAACAATGACATATTTTCCATTTGATTCGTATAAAATTATTAAAAATCTCAGATTACTGAAGTTATTTTCGTTCTTCTAATTTTTTGATAATCATGTTTTAACGAAAATTAATCTCTTCTAATTAATTAGTACACCCGTAGTACAAAAATTTTTTACGATTAACAGTATCCTTTTAACACTAAAGCTACCACGAGCGGGTTAAATGACCGCTTCCAATGGCAATTCCAATGTATCGGTGAAATGCCGGTAGGTTTAGTGTTAAACCCTTCCGGTAAAATGACGGGAATAGCTTGTCATTGGGTTTTCATGCCATAGCACAATGGCGAGCTATACTCGTCATTCGACTTAAGTTACTGTTGAATATAAATATAAATTTGATTTAAAATTTCTAATTTGTTGAATTCGGCAGCACTTTTTTTACTTATGTTGATATCATATATCACTATCACATATTGTTGACCGTTAGATCATCTTGGTACAAGTTACGGCTAAATAGTTGTTAGTCAGTGGATTTCATTCTTATAAACATTTAGCGTGAACATCTGTCTTACTAAAGGAAAAACGTGCTGTAAAATAAACAACGTAACGAATAAGAGTAATGCACACTATAAAGATCAAGGTGGTTGGAGGGATTTAGAAAAATTAGAAGAAATAAACATACATTTACCTGATACTGATAATGAAACTAATGATAGTGAAATATCACCAGGAAGACCGAAACCCGCTTAGCAACTAATAAGTGATTTTAGTGAATGCTTGCTTTGGAGTCATAGACACATCATCAGAAGAATGGATTTGAAAGAAAATAAGATGATGTGTCTAAAATAAAAAAATTAAAAAAATTATGGGAGTGCCCAGCGTAAATGCGAAAATTAAGTGTTAATCCGAAGTCATTAGAGGTATGAACTTACGAATTGCAATTATATTCATATCAATAATGCAATTTTAATTAACAATATGTAAGAATTATAAAATTAACTAAGTTTTCTTAAATAAAAATTAAATAGTTGTTTCATGCACAATTTTTCATCATTAAATCCTGCTGGAAGGGGTTAAGCTCGTATTTCGTAATCACGTATCTTCGGATTTCAATTTCGAGATACATTTCATTAATAACTAAGATGAATACTTTGATGAAAAAAAATTAGCAAAATACTGTTTTCAAAAATTAATTTAAGAAAATATTACAAATTTATTTCAATCGTGAACATTTCACGCAATTATTCGCAAGAAAGTTTCTCAACCATTAAAGGCAGATTCGTGTTATGAAATAAACAACATTCAACACCTAGAAAAGAATAAAAATAATTCAAAGTGGTCACTGTTTCTTTTATGCTGTCTTTTGACCTACTGAAATGAGTACCACTAAAATTCGACGTTACAGAATGAAAACAAGATCAAGTTCCTTTTTAAGGCACACGTATTTCCCAGAGGCGTTTCTTCAGACTCAAATGGATTTTCCTACTTGTTTTCCTCAGCAGAAGTTGAAATAAAATGCTTGCGACTTTGTTTTGAATCTCAAAATGTGTACATCGAAAGAATGTTGATAATTATCAAATGACATATATTGGAATTTTTACAATTTTTTTGACATTTTTACGAGATAAGAATATTAAATCTTAAAAGGGAACATTACACTGAAATTACAAGATGCCAATTAAGTCTGTGACCAGTTTAAAAGAGATGCAACTTTGTAAGCTTATGTGATAGCAAGAATCCGTGTATAGGAAGAGAAATGATGTATCTAGTTTGCTTTTCGGATCGAAATTGTATTTCTAAAAATTAAAATCTAAGATATTCAATTTTCAGAATTATTCTTTGCTCATGGCTTCAGTAAAAGACAAAATTAATTGTTTGTTTTGGCTGGCTTCTTTGAATTCTTTCGTCTGCATGGAATTCCAGTGTAATAATCTTTTTGTACATTAGACGTTTTTTGAATAACTATGATACATGTTAGCTCAAATAAAAAAAAAATGTTTTTTCCTCTGATGAAGTCATGGGTCAACAGTGATTAAGGAAAATATATACTTTTTAAGCTGAATACTAGAAAAAAATGTCTAGACACAAAATTTTGATTCAACCCCTTCTAACAAATTATACCTAACGCATGTTCTTACAATATTACAAATATTTTAAATTACAAGCGAACATTATTGTTGTCTTGTATTTGAAAACTTTTTCTTAAAACTCAGAAAATCTAATATGTTTACAAACTATAACAGCAACATTCAGTATTTTAATTTGAAGATTTAAATGAGCCTTTATAGACATTTGAAACTGAAGAGTTTTTTAAAATTATGTCTGATTATTACATTTTCTTTATCCGATTGATCATTTTAACAAGATATTTTGATACCTATTTCAACATTTCTCAGCATTTGAAATGACTTTTCACTTTTCCTTGTGAAATACTCTATTGAAATTATAAGAAGTGTGATTCTGAAACTATTAAGTGAAATAGATAAACTACACTTTGATAACACTGATTAAAAAATAAAATTCAATTAAAGAAGATTCAACTTATGCATCTTTCATAACAGTAAAAATGTTTAAAAGGACTTAATCTAATAATTCGTTGAGTTTTATTCTATTAATCTAAACTAATATTCCATTAAATAATATGAAACTCTAATTATTTATACATTTAATCACATTTCATCTTTCAGCTATATATATTAATACAACACATAATTAATTTCAAGTCAAGTAAAAGTTTTATTTTTTATTTTTAATGCAATTATTCAATTAATTCAATTTAATGCCGGCACATTATATGAAAGAATATCTATTTCCTTTACATTTACTCGTTTCAAAATTAATTCCTTACATTTTTATTGTTTCTCTCTTTATTCAGAATGTTAGCCGTTTTTTAAATTTTCTTCTTGAAATTTAAAATAACTGTTTCCATTCCCTCTTATAAAAAATATTTAAATAAAAAATGTATGAACTTGCTATGAATTTCTAAGTTAAATTCACACCTTCAAAACAAAGAATTCATACTCTTATAATGTTCTAAGCTTCATATGCAAATTTAATACAATTTTATTTTCTGTTCCGTTAATGTGATTAGTTAGCTGAAACGTTCTTGTGTATTCCCTGAAAAGCATTGTTTTAATAAATATGTCATAAAATATATTCTTCTTGTGCCATTGTGATACATTGCACCAAATGAGTCATCTATACTTATGTAAAGCTCAATGTGTGTGTGTGTGTGTGTTGGCGCTCTACAGAAAAGACCATTTGACCTACAGCTACCAAATTTGGTACGTGTATACCTTATAGGTCGGGAATGTGCAGCTGGGGTCCCTTTTTTGAAATTTTATTTAGAATTTTAATTATTAATTAAAAACTAACTTTCCCGCCAAAAAAATCTTCATTTTCTCCATCGCCAAATGAGTAAGACTTCAGTTTTTTTCCCCAACAGTAATGAGGCTAGGCTTAACATTTCTCGGCCGATTATTTCAAACGATTCTGTTTATTTTCTTAATGTTTGATGCATTTAAAATTAAACGTTGTTAATTAATCGATTTTTCAGATTCATTCTGAAGTACTTTTGAATTAAAATAAAACAGAAAAGGAAATTAAAAATTTCTAATCTGCATAGCCTTACCCCAACTGGCGTAGAAAAATTCACGCACTTGCGTTACCATAACTGGCGTTGAAAATTCACGCATGCGCATTGTGTTCTGATTGTTTACATCCATTTTCAACGGACGCGGACTTGATTTAAATTATTTTTAGGTTAGTTGTATGCTTTTGTAATTAAATTGTATTTATGTTAGTTTAAGTTAATCGTTTTTTAAGTAATTTTTTTTACCTGTTTTCGACCGATTATTTTAAACGATTCTGTTTATTTTCTTAGTGTTTGATGCATTTAAAATTAAACATTGTTAAATAATAGACCTGCTCATAATAAATCTGAAAAAATTTTGTTGACAAATTCTTGAGATATTACATAAATTAAGAAAGATATTATTTAGTACCCATAAGGTTTAAATGCTCAGTGACTCTGTTTTCAGAAATCATATTACAAAAGAAAATACTTTGTTTCAGTAAAAAATATTATTATATTAATTGCAGATTAATTATTTCCACTTTAATTTAAAGCATAAATTCTACGGGAGCTAACAGAAAATTAGAGAGATACAGCTTACTTTATGACTAAAGGCCTTTATAATATTATGAGTGAATTGAAATTTGAAGTTTTAAAATATTTTAATGAAGAAGCTATTAAAGTAGGAATTACATAAAATATTTAATTATTAAAATTTTAACGAGCATTAAGATTGGCGAACCGGCTGATCGCTAAAGGCGGCTAGTATCAAATAAAATCCATAATTTTCATATTCAAAAAATAATTTAAAAGGAAAATTTCGTCAGAGATTTACTGAATCCTCTAGTGGGATCGATTTAATAAACTCGAATTTTAATCTCGTTCCGAAAAAACATCCTGGTAGTGAAGATTGCTTTTGGGTTCTAATTTAAATAATTGTCCATAGAATTTATATTCCCCAAAAAATTCATTTATCATTTTAGCGGCGCACTGGCTAATATCCGTTATAAACATTTTTAACGTTGAATCAGAACGAACAAAAAAATAAGATCTAAAAATGTTTCATAGTTTTTTTTATTTCAGTAATTTCCATAGGAGTGCCTTCTGAATATCGAAATATGTTTATTCAAAAACGGAATATTTATGATATTTAGGAATAGCGAATAATATCATTTTTTAATCTCTAAAAAAACCCAAGATGTAGAAAAAATAAATCTTCCAAAAGAAATACACATATGTCTATTTCCCTTTTTAAAGTATTCCAAAATTATAATTCAGTCTAACAAATTATTTTAATATTTAAAATTATCTTTACATTTGATTATAATATTTCTAAACTCATTTTAATGGTCCATCCAATCCAGTTATCGAATTTCATCTTTTAATTTTCCAGGCAATATGCTGAGATTTGCCAATCTACAGTTCTTTTTGATGTTGCACTATTGACTTGCTTGCATATCAAAACTTCTCCTCAAATAATATAATTCTTTTTTAAACATAGAAATTAAAATGTTTTCTTCATATCCATGCTCTCTACTTTGAAAATCAAGAAAACATGTTTCTGTTTATACTTTTTCAGCATTTCAAAGAAATATGCATTAAAAAACTTGCTAAATATTCTTTTGGTTTATGTTTTTTAGAACAAAATATTTTATTTTTATTTCATCTATAACTTTAAGACTAAAATTTTATAAACATACAATCAGTAAGAATAATAATTTGTACTCTCTTGTAGTTCAAATTTAAAATACTAATTACGTTTTCTTTCGATTTATACTAATTTTAAAAAACTCTTCCCTTTTTTGAGCTATAAACGTTGGTGATATTTATTTTAATGCACCTAAAGTCAAATTTACTTACTACTAATGTAATTATAATAAAGGCATTCATGCCCAATCTAGATTTAAAATCTTGAATCATCAAACCAGAAATAAAAACTAATAAAGATTATGGAAATAATAAGTAGCATATAAATTGGTCACGTATAGAATGCTGAATCAATTTAATAAAGCAAACAATTTGTCTGACAAACCTAGACAATTTTCTTTTATAATCATTCTTAATCTTTATTTGTAACAACGAAAATAAAACTACGTTTTATCACGTTAAAATCTCAAGAGACCTTGCTGATAGTTTTTTAGGTGACATATTTTTCGCGGGCGTAGAGAAATATGTCAGAATGACTGGAAATCTCCAGATCAAATGGATCATCTCAAGAGCAGACCCACATTCACACACATACACACACACACACAAAAGAAACAAGAACATAACAAACAAGAACAAAGAGTTTCTGATTACATAAAACAAGATATCTGCTAACGATTAAACAATTTTTATTCACGTGAGTGCACGTGACAAAATTTTTGTTGCATTCATAACCTTGAACTTGCCATAAGAAAAATACGCCTGACCGTTTTGTGTTTTTAATATGAATAAATTTTTTTCCTCTTCGAGATAAACTTTCTTTAAATATCTTCTTTCGTAATGGAAAATGTTAAAGAAATCATTTACAAAATTGTCCAAAATATATTGTAAGATATTATAGTGTGTAATGCTCTTATTAAAAGGGTCCCAAGACGATATTTTACGTGACTGCAATATCGAATAATTCTATGACCTGAACAGCTCGGGTGCTGGTTTTTTTCATTTCCCTTTTTCTCTCATATATTAAAGAGGTTATCACATTAAAAACACATACAAAAAAATCTTTATTTCTTTAGTTGCTAAAGAATGTTGAAAATATCCACAGGGAAATCCAAGTTCTCTTTCAAATTTTGACTCTGAAGGAAATCATCACAACATGAGGAAAATTAATTTACTTAATTTATCATTCCAAAAAGCAGCTTGTGTTAATCGTATCGTACTTGTCCTCAGTGTCATGTTTTATGATTTTACATTTTTTGACCCGCATTGAGTTAATAAACTGGAATATTTCTATTAAAATAAATTTATGCAATCTGATTTTAAGTGAACGGGTATCTTTATGTAGCATTATTTTTCAGTCACTTTTTATAATTCATTCAGCTCTAAATTCATATAAGGGGAATGTTACAAAGAAGCCGAATTTTTAAATCAGAACGCTAAATAAATCAAATCAAACTAAATAACACAGGAGAGAGAGAGAAAAAAATCTCTTTTAGAATTACGCGTCATCCATTCCAACAAATAAATGACACATCGAGAGCTGACACATTGATAAAAAGAACAGGTCAGTATTTTGAACAAAACAAGTCAAATGAATCTGCACTTTTAGCAAAAGTCTTTTTGATCAGATTATATATATAACTACATTTCCTAAACATTTTTTTCTTGTAAAATATGATATAAGCAGGCTTTTTAACCATCAAATTCGGGTAGAATCGAAGCAGTAGAAATTTTCAATTTCGAAATGAATAAAGTTATTCATTTTGGATTAAGCTTAATTTCAAAAATCAGAATATTAATACAATAAAGGGTTCATCATGGAAAACGAAATTCGATATATATTTTTTTAATTATTGATCTGTAAGTTTAAAAGTACATTGATTAGTATGAAAATCTACTTTTCTAAATTCATGATTTTATATAAAGAATATTAAGGATTTAGTTATTTCGGCAGAATTCAAACCACATGGTTTGAGTTTGATTCCAGAGTTTAATCTTCTGTTATGCAAGACTCAATTTTTTCCCTCAGACTTTCGATTAGGTGAAAAGATAAAACTTCTCATCTTATCTCCGAGATGCTCTGGTCAATGTACTAATTTCACCTGAGGTGTTTTGTCAACTGAGAAATCTTATCTTATTCTTAAACATCCTTCGAGTAATATGATATATCGTTATCTTTCTTTCACTTTCTTGTTCATTTTCTCACTTTCAGAGTGCGAAAGTGGCAATCTAAGTTCAAATTTCATTTATTATTTTCCCACAAAAGTTATTCAATTTTAACAATATCTTTTTATATTTTTTATTCAATCATTGTTTTCATTTTTTCATCTTATATAAAAAAAAGCTATCTTTTAATGAAATATTTTAGTTTGTAACTGCCATATCGATAATCACTTATCAAGGAAAAGTTACACATGAGGCATTCTTTTTTGCCTCTTGCATTATATTTGACGTTAAAAATGAAGCGCATGTTCTTTTGTTTGTCTTCGAGGCGCCACGAATAATTGACATCGAACACATGCATCTTTACGTCCAATGACTACTTACGGCGTCGCTAACTAATGATTGAAAATTGTAAATTAAACCTACTATTTAATTTCACTTGTTTAAATCTTTTCGTTTAAAATATCCCAAATGAGAAAATAAATAATTACATTTTTAACCAAATTTTGAATAAAACATTTTTTTTATGCATTCTGTCTTGCAAACAATTTTACATTATATAGACATGACCGGTGTAGTATCTAGAATATGGACGATTTAATATGTTAGTTCTCACTTCTATTTAAATGCTATAGTGGAACCTGATTAACGGACTTATCACTGGAAGGAACGTGCCTCTTAATACAGTGGAATTGCGCATAGTTAACTCTATAAAAAAGTAAGTTCTTTTTTTCAAACCACAGTACCCAAGCAATTAGTTGTCATTCAGATTATACCAGATATTTAAATTCCAGAGCGGAGGTTTTATTTGTATTTCCTTTAGTGAATGATGGAATCATACAATTATTATATGTTGCAGTTTAATTGATTTGAATTCAGTGTCTTCTGAAAAATTATTAGAAATCTATAACCTTCTTTTTCTTGTGGATAAAAGGGGAATAAATTACAGAAAAGACAGAAATAGAAATTTGAACTGAAATTTCTCTTATTATTTTTCTCTAATTTATTCATTTTTAACGTTATCTTTAATTTTTTCAATTCTACCTTTGTTTCCATTTCATGATCATCCAACTATCTTACACAGAAATTAAAAGTTATCAAAGAACATTTTATTTTTCTGACGCATTATCGATAATGGCATAGTTGGATAAGAAACATCAGGGATATTTTTCTCCCGTCAATTCGTGGGATTCGAATATTTTCATGCAATTTCATTACTTTCTGATATTTTTTAAAAGATATTGCAAAAATTAATTCATGAGAAGATTAGGTGCCACTTATAGTGACTGAAGTCAAAAGAATTCTATTTAAAAACTTTTGTATATAAATAATATAAATGTTATCTAAAAAAATTGGAAATCAACTTTCATGCTTTCTATTTTTGACAAATTATTTTACAAGAAAATGCATATATAACTATTAAAATTTTCGTATTAATTATTCTTTTTTAAAAAAATTAAGTAATCCTATCAATTAGCCATAGCGATGATAAGATTTTTGCCTTCTGATTATAGAAGAAACTATGAGATTATTGTAATAAAATGATTGCAAGTAGTCGCGACGAATTCAAGTGGATATGAGATGAATCTGTGAAGAGCCACTGAGCTGATTTTAAATCTCATTTGTTTATATATTCATCGAATTCCTAATCACAAAGTTAGCAAAAATAGAGAACAGATTATAAAAAAAAAATTCATAAATACATACAGATGGAATATTAACCAATTATTATTTAGAATGCAGTTTATTTATTTACTGCTTTCAAGATGATAAACGAAACACTAAAATTTCTTAAAATGTAACTTTTTTCCCTGGTAGAAAAGAACAGAGCAGAAAAGAAAAAATCATGATGAAAATTGGCGACATATATTCTACTTTAAATTTATAAT
Source organism: Argiope aurantia (assembly GCA_026543865.1). Taxonomy (NCBI): domain Eukaryota; kingdom Metazoa; phylum Arthropoda; class Arachnida; order Araneae; family Araneidae; genus Argiope; species Argiope aurantia. The sequence continues at coordinate 352,461 of JAPMOR010103087.1, forward strand.
CATACCTCATACTTTAAGTTTATAATTAATAAATTCACTATTCATTATTATATCATTTATTATAGTTATCCCATAACGTTGCCTTCTATTGTTAAATTCTATGATGTTTATATACAAAAAAAATGCCTACAATAAGGTATTTATAGCAAAAGTGTAAATAAGTTATAAATTGGTTTCCAGAAATCGAGAATTCTTTATAGCCGTATCATGAGAGCGAATAGATATTACTCAGTAATTCCGAGAGCATGAAAGGATTTCTTAGAATTATTCTGTGAAATAAGAATGTTATCGCATCAAGAATACTGAGGAGTGAATAATACTGTATAATACTGTGAGTTAATATAATGCTAAACTACAACTCCTGTAGGGTCCCTGAAACGCAGCTGATTTATGTATTTAAGTTAGTTTCTTGATTTCTAAAATTTAGTAATTTAATAGTTATTTAGTTGAATAATTTTACAATTTAATATTTAAGTTAGTTTCTTGATTAGTTAATAATTAATTTTTAGATTAGTTAATAATGAAGTTAATATTTAAGTTAGTTCTTGATTTTTAAAATTTAGTAATTTAATAGCTATTTAGTTGAGTAACTTTACAATTTTAATAACTTGTAAAAATTGTGAAATTAATTAAAACTGATCATTTCATAATTTATTAAAATGTTAAATTATTAAACGAAAAGAGTTCAGCATAAATTTAATAGTTTAATTACAATGTATTATAATTATATAATTATATTTAACAGTTAAAATACAAGGTCAGTATCTCATCCAATATAAGAGTTTATTAGTGATAATCATCATGAATTAAACATAATTTTTTTAATTTGAAGGTCAGATTCAGTAAAATTGGAATGCCTGTGAATTGAATTTCCAGTTTGAAAACGCTTCAAAATTACTAACTTTAGCTTTAAATTAAAGACAAAAATAGAAAATTAATGATTATTTAATTAAATAATACATTGAGAATAAAATAGTTATAAATTAAACAAAGTTCTGCTAAATATCCGGCTGGTTTACTGATTCTGCCGGCTAATTATCACGGAACTCTCTAACTTTTCAAGTTCTTATTAGAGACTGGAAGAACAACTAAGAGCGTCATGATTTAAAAGCTTCTGAATTATCATGAAAAAATATTGGAAGGAATGAACTTAATATTCAAGAATACAGCGCACTTGTTTTCGTATCTTTATGATAAAATTCTAAAAAGGATTTTCATTATTACACCGATTTTTATGAAAATTTAATTCTTTATGGAATAAAAATACGCAGATGATCAAGAAAGGACAGAAGAGAAACTTTTAAATAAGTGCATTCGGCATAATTATCGGAATCAAGGTTAGATGAATTTCCATATCTAAACACAACCACAAAATGTAGAAAAAATAACATTTTTCAACCTTCTCGATGATCATTCGAAAAAAGATTAAAATTTTATCGAACATTCTCTCTTTTCATTGTCGCTTCTACTTTCAAATCATGCGTTTTATTCACGTGGCTCTTCTTATCCGCGATATGGAAGTATTTAATTCTTTTCACTTTTTTGTGTTTATGATACACCTTACAATGATAAAATACTCATCTTTGCAATTAAGAGTGAGGTATTAGAAAATATTTGGGGATTATGATAACAAAAATTCGAAACAAAAGGATTACTTGAATCTTATTATTAAATTATCTTCTTTTATTATATCTTCTTTTAATTAAAATATCTTTATAATTATATCTTCTTTTTCTAATATTTCTTGAATTTATGATCACTCTTGGATATATACAAAATACTGATCGTACTCTAATTCAAGACTAAGTAAAATAATTACACTATGCTATATCAGTAACTTGAAATGAAATGCAGAAGTAATTAATATTTTTTCGATATTTTCATTTTTATTATTTAAATATAAAAAAATCTCCTCTTGTTTATTCACATGCTGATATTACAAAATGTTCAAGGGATTATAACTGACTTCTGTATTCAAATCATAACTCGAAACTATGCATCTTTAAATAATTTTTTCTACCCATACATCTTGCATTTATGATCAGTATTCAATAAACACAAAATACTGACTTGTTGTTAATGCTAGATTCGGTAAAATAATTTTAGTAAGAGCGTTAAGTTCATTTACGACTTTTGTGAATTGTAATAAGATTGCTATGTTTTCTGAACAGGCCCAGTTTTAGGTGATAAGCAGAATTCCTTGGGAGGGTAGGGATTTCCTAAAAAAGTTATAATGATTATGTATTAACTGAGGGATTATGTATTATGAGATACTAAATGCAAGAAGAGAGTTCACGTGATAAATTATTTGAGGTAAATAATGAACATTTAAAAAAAATTTAAAATTTTATTTAACTATTGTAAATTATATCGTAAGACGTAAAAATGAGAATCAAGCGATATATTGTATTGGAGAAAAAGCGTCCAAATTGTTGATTCTTCTTGACGTCCAATTTATTTCTGTTTCTTTTTTGAAATATATACATAAAAATGTAGAATAGCCTAAATATTACTCTTTTAATTTGGCTGTACACTAAATATGACTATCGCGAAGAATAATAGATTAAAGTCCAGTATGTCACTACAAGTAACGCTGATATTTCAATGAATGAAAGCTTTTGGAGCATAATCGATGTTCGTGACATTACTGAAAAAGGATTAGCTTATATATTGTTAGAAAATTTATAAAAGCTTACTTTAATTGTTGATAATCTCTGCAATCAAAGCTATGATAATGGCTTTAATATGAAAAGTGTTCAAAATGACATTCATAGACACAGTTTGATCATGAATTATTATTTTATATACCTTATGTTTCGCCTACTTCGCCTTTCGTTATGTTAAATCTAATGATCAATGACGCGACATATGTTAACTTCTAAAATATTAATATTTCCACTATTGTTCAAAAAATTTATAAATATTTTTAGTTTCTCATAGAAAAAAAAATGTAAAATATTTTTTTTAAAATCTTTTACTACTATTAAACAACATTAAAATTCGTATGCGAGTTTCAATGGAACGTAAATGTCGATGCGTCCTCTTATAAATAGCATCAACATCAGATTTTCCAAAACTGATTTTGAGTAAAAAATTAATTTTAGTGCCTTTGTTTTGGTTTTATATTGCACGAAACTGGACTTTTTATGTTGATTAATTATGTGGTATAAGATCGTCAGTCGTGTAAAACTGCTGAAATGTACATAGCAAAACATAATTTTTTTTGTAGACTTCTTAATATTTACATCATATTCATGTAAAAACGTAATTATTTTGTAAATAATGTAAATGAATGGCATAATGAATAATGCGCATGAATGGCAGAAAAATTATGTCTCGGCTAAGTTTAAAATTTAAAAAAATCATGAAAACCACGTAAAAATAATAATTTTGACTATGGAAAAGAAGAAGAAACGAAATTAAACAAAATAGGTAAATTTAAATTACGTTTTGTTTTATAATGTTAGATACACTTTTAGACTCACCAATAACCCAATTTAATCAAAGAAAATATCGCCATAAAATGTTAATGTTTTGTTTAATTCAAATAACATCAATACATCTGAAGAATAATTTAAGCAACACTCCCTAGTTTAAAGAGTTTAAAGAGAAACAAGATATAAACGAGAATGAAATTTTTGAAGGAAGCAAACTAATTCAAAACAAAATATCTGCTACATTTTTCAGGCTTTCTAAAAGAAACTTTTCGCCAAATTTAATTTAAAACATATTCTAGAGCATTTTTTAAAAAAATTTGATCACAAAATTTACTTGCATTATACGTTTCTGTAATAAACGGAAAAAGAATTTTTTTCGCATGAAAATTATCTAGGAAATATTTAAGATACATTATGCATTTTCAGGTGGAGTTTCATTAATTTCAATTAAGTTAAAAGTTCTGCAATTTAGTAATGCCAATGATATCGTTGACGAGATTCCCTCTTCAAAAATGAAACTTTGTTTAAAAAAATAGACATTTATGTATTATAAAACTTATTTTTCTTTCAAATTTTTGTTATATGTAGTGTTTTATTGAATAATTATCGTTTCATTTATAAAATATACTTTGACAATTGCATGTCTTTTTATAATACTGTCATAGTTAAGTATAGAGTCAATGTTAAGTATTTTAGGCGTTTTTTCATAAGCATCTTTATTATTAATGATCTCTATAATCAATTTTCATCATTAATATCATTTTTGTTGTTCTTTTTCAAAACATTTAATTTTAGTGCATTAATTTTTGGGGTAACATTTTTAATAATAATTTTCTTTAAAATTTTTCCTAAATAATTTTATAAACTTTTTAAATATATTGAGATGAGCATATTTTATGCAAATTTATTAAGCTGAGCATATTTTATGCGTATTTATAAAGACGTTATTAGACGTTATTAAATTATATCTCCTTTTACTTTAGTTAATTATTATTGGAAGAGTTTCTGGAGACAGCTCGGAACTGAATATAGGGCAACGGTGGCCTGGTGGTAAGGTCTCGACCTCGGAATCGGAGGGTTTCAGGTTCGAGAGCCAATTCCGCCGAAGAACCGTCGTGTAAGCGGGGCTGGTGCATGCAAAATCCGTCGGGGTCAAACGTCCTCCCGCTGGTGTGGTATGGAAGTTTGAAGAGCGGGGTGCCAGCTCAAGTGTCGTCCTCGACATCTGACTGCGGTTCAAATTTACGAAGTCCGATCCAAAATAGCCCGAGTGTTGCTTTAAAACTGAACGTATGTATAACTAAACGAAACTAAAAATCTGAGCTAAGCATATCGCAAAATTAAAATGTTTCATGAGAATAGGATGAATGATATTGAATGAATCTTGAAGTTCTGGCGAATTGAACAACAGGAAAAAACTTCGAGTACGTACGTGGGGCATTTAATGAGATGGGGTGTTATTGGAGCTTTAAAACACCAATCAGTGAGGAAGTAGCTACCTAATTTTTTAAAAAAAACTACCTATTTTGCCTTTATCGATTTATTTGAAACCTGTTTTTATTAAGACAAGTCTAGATGATAAATTTGTTGGCTTTGTAATCCATTTTTTTATTTTGAAATAAATGAAATATATCGTGAAATATATCATAATTTTAGTTTTTATATAAAGCGGGGGTGGGCATTTAGTCGATCGCAATCGATCGGTGGACCACCAAAACATTTTGGGGTGAGCACCTTTACTAAGACCTAAGACGCGCATACTAAAAGAAACATATTTATGGAACATAGTATTCTCTTTATCGCTTCAGAAAAACGAAATTTTTTCCCTTCAAAATGACATAATTTTAAAAACACATTTTTCAAAACCTAAGAATAATTTTTGGAATATAATGGACGTATCCTAATTCTAAAAAAGTTCCATAACATTTAATATCAGTCTTTGGTTCTACCTACCTGTGTGAATCTGCATTTTCAACCATGGATATAATTAAGACAATATGACATAACACCATCCTGTGCCCTCGGTGCCCATAACACTAATTTATCTAACCAGTTGAATGAGCACAAGATGAAAGGGGGAAAAGTAAAAGAGAGAGAGAGAGAAAGGATAAAAGAAAGAAAGAGAAGACAAACAATCCAGGGATCTCCAGATAGAATCCCATTGATGTCACATCCTGCAAGATTGTATTTAATGTTTTGGCGAAGTAATAACTAAATGGAGGGAACAAGAATACCTAAAAAGAAATGGTGACAATGGGTTGAACTTAGAAATGAGAATACTGATTGAAAAGGAAAAAAAAGGAAATAAATTAATAAATTACATTGTGAACATCTATATGACATGTATAAGCATATAAACAAACATTGTAGACTCAGAAATCTGTAGCGTCTACCTGGGTCCTGTGATTTTGATTTTCTTAGTGAGAACGTGGTCTGTAGGGTATTGCACTTTTGAGGGAATAACTTCGGCTGATTTTGACATGGCATTTTGCTTTTAGCTATTGTGTGATTTTGATGAGATCTTGGTATTTATGTATATTATTTACTATCGAGTGAATCTTGCCGCATGAAAGGATATTTGATGCAACTCTCCTGTACCATTCTTCCTCGAGACTTGTTTCTGGCTTTCTCACGTGCCATGAGAGAGTCAGTAAGCACTCGGTGGCATAGGGAATTGGGGATACAGCAGCCCCACAGCTACAGCAAGTATCGTTCCCGTCTCAAAGACCAGAATCTAGTGCAAGATTAACAATTAGTAATTATATGCCAAGACATTCAAGATTAGCGAGTAGTAGGCAGACTGTCTTCTACTAACTATAACTACGAGAACTAAATTTAGAGGAAAATGATTTATTTTGCATTTTTTAATATTAAATGCATAATTTGATATTATTATATTTGTAGCTATGTAGGTAAGTACATATTCCTTATTTATTATTAAATATAAATATAATATAATAAATAATGTAGACCTACGCCATTGGGTGGACCTCAATACATTGAAAAAATTAGAAGTTGCCGCCGGTACCCTGAAAAAGTCTACCCACCCTTTATATAACGAGTATTTCCTCCTTTTATTTCCCTATTGTCATTTTATGACTGATGGCTAAGATTACTATATAATTTTCAAAATATTAACTATATATCCTTTACATATATCAGTGGAAAATTTCACGACATTTTAAATCATCTCACATGAGCAAAATCCTTCCTTTACCTATCCTACCATAAATCTGAAAAATTATCAAACAGATATTATATAACAACATAAAAATAGATACTACAGCTGTTGCTCAAGTTGTATATACCTATCTCAATAGTAAAGTGAAAAATATAAGCATTGTGCAAAATATTTTTTTTATAAAAAAGGGAAGAAATTATTTTTATTTTAAAGTGACATATCCGGGTTACCTCGAACGCTGGACTTTTTTACTACCCAGTTATGTAAAATAATTAATACCGCTTTAAGAAAATGCGAAAAAGAATTTTACTTAAAAAGTCATTAATGCAATAAATTAGGAAAAGATAAACACACGGCAAGATTGTTTAACGTAAAATATGGAAAGTATCATCACTAATGATTCAGCCGTTAGAAGAGAAATAGTTTGAAAAGCATTTTGAATTGGACCTAAATGAAGCTCAAAAACATTTTATGTTTTATCAACTGTTCAAACAAGCGATTCGTTTAAACTAAAGTGAGTAGATTTATGTAGATTAAAATATGTTAGAATGTATTATTAACAGTTATAATATCCAATACATGATTGGAATAATTAAAGCAATAGAGCTCATTTAAGATGGCATATCTCACTAATATTGGGATTTTCAAGAACGAAAATACAGGGTTAGTAACAAAGTTATCGATTAGCAAAAGTTGACAGCTGAAATTATGAGTTCAACAAGTTAAAAATATTTTACAAAATTACATAAACAGAGGTCATATCTTTCAAAAAAACAAAAAAACAAATTTCTGTTTTTTTTCATCAGAAAAGAGTATGTTTTCTCTTAAGTAATGATAATCGAAAAATATTACCACAAAGATTCTTTTAAAAAATCATTGAATCGCAAATGAGCTTTTTTCAACGCAAACAAACCTTTCAACAAACTATATAATCTTCCCTAAAAATAGCCACTGAAATGCGTTTTTGATGATTCACTCTTTTGGGGAAAGACGTAGATTTGGCAATAGGATGATTCCATGGTCAATTGAATGAACGTATTTTGAAGATACGTCATCCTAATACTGCAATTAGGAAAACATCTGACCCTCAAAGTTTTCTCGGCATGTTACTATTATTGAACATATGTGCATTTCGTTAGTCACTTTTTTATCTTTCATACTGATTAAATCGCAAAATATGCTTTATTCTGTTGTTTGAGTTGGTCAGTTATGCAACTGGAATGTGCTGTCTTATGATTATTCGTATTAAACTAATATTGTATTTTCACGAACGCAAAATGAAAAAAAAAAAATAGCAAAGTAAATTCTAAGGAAAAAAAATTCCTTTCGAAACTGTGATAAATATAATCTTTAACGTTGCATCCAATTTTTTTTCACAGAAATCAAAAAAAAAAAAAAAAAAATTACACACACACACACACACACAAAAAAAAGCTGAATTCTTCTCTTAATTCCCGAGCTATTCATTTATTTTCGCAATACATTACGGAGAGCCAAAAATTGGATTCTACGATTGTGACATCAAAGTTCCGTCACGTCCATTAAAAAGATAAAAAGAATATCGCAATCCTGGATGCATTAAAGTTTCGCAATACAATGAATGCTAAGAGTCAAGTGATTGTCTGCTATCATGCGGATACTTTTATAAATTTTTTTTCGTTCAAAGTTTTACAGATACATTTATAATATGCATTTAACTCACCTTTGATTTACAGATATATTATATAATGCACTTTTTAGTTCGTCGATTTTCAGATAAATTTGATTGATCAGTTGATGTTTTAATTAAGCAAAAAATTGCAGTTTCACAATCTTACAAGGAGAGAGAAGGCAATACTATGCTACCTTTAAGTTTTATCAACTAACTACAAGAATTGGATTAGAATAAAACCAATCGACATTTTAAAACAATTTCCTTAGTTAAGATGCTTCTACCTTTAAATAAATACGAATTGTAACGGACGCTGTTACTTCTAACTTATTAATCAGCCTTTGATAGCGCTAGAGATACAGTTTCATTAAAAGTCAGAAGCATCGAGATTAAATTATTTCAAATTTATTAAAAAGTTACGTTTTAAATAAAAATGATTAAAAAATCAATATTCGGGCTTTCTAAATCGTTTAATTGTTTAATTGTTATTCAAACTTAAAAAATCAAATGGAATTTTTCATCAGACGTTTTTTATTATAATCACATTCTAAAAGAATAGTTTACACTATAAGGGGCATTCGTCTAACCTAAAAAAAGTTCTTTTGAAGATTTATGAATTACGCTGCCTTATACGTACAAATATTGGTCAGGAAATTGTTGAATCAATCTTTGCATTTGTATGAAATTTTAATTTTTTTAAGACAATACTTAAGACTGAAATAAATGCCGAAACATGACTTAAAATGTCAGACAAGATATTCTTCCAAAGAGAGAAGCGAAAGAATCAGCAGCATTTCAAAAGAATATCGCATCATAGAATCACCCAAATATTTTTATTATATAATTCCTTTAATCAGGACCAAAAAATGTTTTTAAATACTAGGATATTGTTAAGGCCCAAATTGAATTCATTGAGGTTTCAGACTGATTGCTTTATTGTAGTTTAGTGATACAAAAACGAGATAAAAGAGAAAAGCTAACTTTAACCGTACGGTTTAAATAAAAATATATGTTTAAGAATACACACTTTTACGATTTAGAAGAGAAGAGAGAAAAAAAATAATCCAAGTAATAGACACAGTATAATGGAATGAAAATTATCAATGAAAAATTGATGAAATGTCGTTAAGAAATTCATATGGCTGATAAAAAGCAAACAGACTTTGCAGGAGTTTTTCCTCTCTCCGAATCTTGTAAAGTTAAAGACAATGAAAAAAGAACCCAGATGGAGTGAAAATTAAAATCTGACCATTATGAACATGCAAATCAGCTCAATCGCTGATAAGACTCTAAAAACTACAGACTTTGGATGCGCTTTTGAAAATAATTTAATATCACTGATTTTGTTTCAGCTATTTATTGGAAAACTATTTCAAAAGTATTAACTATTTCAATCTACGAAAAGTTGAAAAGAGATAGGAATATAGGAACACTTCGAAAACTGTCTTTAGAAATAAGTGTTGTCGTTTAAATTATTATGCATTTTAAAGGATATGAAAATATTAAGTACATATAATAGACTACATATAAAATAGTTTCCTTTTATTTTAAAAAATAGCATGTATCAAGCAGTACTACAGTGCCAGTATCTTAGCTAATAGTTCTGAGGTGGTAAAGCATAATTTTTAACTTCTCATAATTAAAAAGTTGTACAATTCGATAAATTAATTTTTCAATTTGTTTCATCGTTAAAAATTAAAATATATGTGGGCTTTAAGAAATCTAAAAATCTTTCAAATAATATTTTGAATTATTCAGAAATTTATCACCACTGTCTATTAGATAACGAACCCATCTAAATGATACAATACTGAAATCTACGTCAGTAAAAGTCTCGATTTTCTGGATTACTACCGCACTCGAAATTACACTCTAGATCGTCAGAAATCAAACGTGACTAAAGGAATAATGTGCAAATAAAACGAAAAAAGTTTTTTTATGGATTTATTCACACGTGCAATTTTTTATATATATATATTTTTATTTATTTAGAGAATAGAAATAGCTCAACACCACTTATTCATCAACGATAAGAAACACTCCAAAGCGGTTGAGTTCAGCCCTTTAAAGATAAGATATCTCAAGATGTTTTCATTTAAAAAATAATTAATTTTAAATTAGATTTGATTATTAATAAATTTTAAACTTTTTATCAATAAAAAAATTATATGTATTGTATGTATTTTATATTTATTAGCTGCTGCTCAAAATGTGCATCACTAATCATCTTGCTCTTCGGTGGAATTATAAATCTGAGAGAAAAAATAGAAAGTTTTCAAGTAATAACCGCAAAAATGTTACCCTCGCCCTTTCGTAGCGTCCGGCATCATCATCTTCGCGACAGAATTTTAGCAGGAACTACGGTTGAATCCTAACCGGCTACTGTACAACTTCCCCTGCAGGAGGTATGTCCCGTCATCGGAATAAAGATATCAAGCCTTAGGTCTTTACCCACCAGAGAAACGAGAACCAACCACCAAATGGGAAGCAGATTTTTCTTCTTATTTAGAGGGAGCTAGGTGTAGGTAATTTCGAGTAATAAATCAAAATAATGAACAGAAAATACAAATGACCAATTCTGAATTGTCTAGAAGCTTCAAGAAATCAGTATCTGAGGTAAAGATACGGTAGTGGTAATTCGCAATGGCCAAATTTAGAGCCACATTTGGTTGAAAAAGATATCTGATCTTCCTCTCCTCTAATAAATAAAAAAGAAAAACTGAAATTAAGATTATATGCACAATCGGAGATAAATGTACTGCTCTTTTAAAAGTGATATTCTGAACTCAAAACTCTGTCTGGTGCCATTCCTTTGTTCCCAATTATTAAACTGCCTTAAAATAACCTTCACGAAATTTTTGTATGCACATTTTTAAGTGAAGTACAGAAATATTTAATCAGTTTTAGAACTAAATAGAAGAAAAATCATCGTTCAGATAATCTAACAGCTCATTGCTTTTGCATGCAGAATCTGATTTTTGTCTTGTCCGAATACGGATTAGAATTAACTTCAGTGTATAACCGGTTATGGACCTTTATCTAAAGGATATGTTGTCATTTGTGAGCAGTCGAAACAGTACTCTTTATTTTATTCTTTTCAACATTTAATTTAAAAGTGGAAAGCAAATTTTTGCGTCTTCTTAACAAGAAGTAATGTAGTTCATATGAAAACTAATAGAATCTAGTCACTGAAAATAAAAATTCCTGACTCCTTTTCAACTCGCTTTATTTTTAAAAAAATTGAAAGTTTCTGTTGATGTGGATGAGTGCACTACAAAATCTCTAAATCAATTTTCACACTAGTTTGATTCTTAGGGTCTTTCCTCCCCATGCACTAATATACTATGTGCTCAAAAGTATCCGAATTCAGATTCACACACGTTTCCGAATTTCTCTAGAAGAGCTGGAAGAGTTGTCCTTGAATTTCAATCATGTAATAATTTTCGATCATGACTATGCATTAACTCATATTTTACAATAAAGATTCGGTGAGGAGAGAATTTAGGGGACCGACTAAGGGAATAATTTGGGATCACACCATTTCAAAAAAAACTGATAACAATGTGCAATTACTTAATTGAGTTTGTTATTATGCGCTATAATCATCTGCATTTTTATTAAAAAAAAGCAGATATATTCAGAAAGATATAAAGGATTTATTAAAAAATCTCAAATCTTTCCGAATGCTTAGAACTGTTTTTTCCAAATGAAAAAATATTAGAAAGAAAGAAATGGGTTTGTTTATAAGAAAAAAAAACCAGTTATAATTAACAAAAATGAAATTTGACAATTTTTCTTCCTTTTCCAATTTTTTTTCCAAAACGTCATTTTCATTTAAAGTTCTCTTAATAAAATTTTCGAAGTAAGGAAATTTAAAACTGCTTTCTCCATAAGTAATCACAACTCAGTAAATCACATGTAAAATAAATGAATAAACCTAAATAGTTTTTGAAATTATTGAATAGATTGCTTTTTTCTCATCATCATAAAAGAAAAAAAAAGAACGTTTTTCAAGAAGAGAAGAGTTTTATAAAATAGAAAAACTGTGTATGATAATTCTTTTAAAATATTAAAGCAATATTTCAGATAGATAGATTAATTAATTAATTACAATGGAACGTTTAATGATAAAAATTATAATTGCATTTAAATTTGAAAGCAATCCGAAATTAAATCATCATATACTGATTTTAAAGTGCTCTCTGTAATATAATTCGAACAAATATTTCCTCTTAAAAATAACCCATCAATCTGGATTTGTAAACAGTCCAAAGCAATTGAAAATTAATTATTTAATGTCCCTAAGAAGAAAAAGAATTTACTAACGATAACGAATTCAAATTTAACTTTCGTTTGAAAACAGACCATTGAACCTCTTGTAAAAACCGTAGACAGATTACATCATTCGAACAACATTTTTTGAAAAAGAAATCATTAAAGTCATTCAACAGTGAACATGCGGCAGATCACTTTTCCCTCCTTTCAACGAAACGTAATCACGAGGTCTGTAAAACCATGTGCTTTCCATTTTTGTTATCTTATCTCGCGCTTACTTCACAAGCCGTAATAAAACATACATAACCAGCATCAAAACGGAAGCTTCAACAGTTCGAAGAGACATATCTGTTCAGCGCGGACTACTGAATAAACAATAGGTTTCGAAGTGCGTATTGGAAAAGAGTTCCATAGAGAATACCGATCGAATGCCTATTGGAAATATGGGGAACAATACGCAGGTATGCTGCCTTTCTTTCTACTCGACATATTTATGATACTGTTGATTTTAAAATAGTTTCTTTTGTTTTAAAACTGAAGTAATCATAGTAAAATTAACTATTTTTCAGAATTGTTCTTAACTAATGTTTTTTTTTTGCCTTTTGGATATAACAAATTATTTTAATTCAGTTAAAAAAATTAATTGGGTATGATTTGATTTATTCCTAGTTTCAGATCTGTAATCACTATTCAGTACGTTAGTGTCATATTATAATTTAAGAAACTTCAATATTTTTATTCACTGTCTTTCATATATGACATTAGCAATATATATATGTAACATTATTTGTTGTGAAGCAGAAATGCAGTTTGAAGACAG